>LR990664.1:27511917-27721191 GCA_905147715.2 Xestia xanthographa
ACATCCAGAAGAGCTGTCGCCGTGCTATGAGCCTTTCGAAAACCGGATTGAGCTACTGGTAAAATGCCATTTATCTCAAGATATGCCCTGAGTTGGTCAGACACAACTCTCTCCAGAATTTTGGACAGACATGGCAGTAGGCTTATCGGACGAAGGTCTTTTACACTAGTGGGGTTCGATACTTTAGGGATTGGTCTAACTATTGCCATTTTCCACAGATCAGGAAAAGAAGAGGTGGCTATAGACCTGTTGATGATAGCTGTGATAACTGCAAGTGTTCGAGGAAGTGTCAATATCAGCATCTACAGAGAAATGCGGTCAGAGCCCTGCGCGTTCGACTTCAGACTACGCAAGATCTTCATCACCTCATCCTGCTGGACTGGCTCAAGCTGGAAATGAGTGTTACCGTACCTGTGGTGCTCAAAATACGTCAAATCTGCAGTAGCAACATTACCACTGCCTGGCACATCCAAAAAGTGCTGATTAATTGATTCTGGGTTATTACAAAAAGGTGGCAGTCCATGGTCAGGTTTTTTGGAAGTGGCTACAGTTGATTTAATATGACTCCATAGCTTTTTAGGCTGTTTGATATTATTATTAATGTATGTTTTAAAATATGCGCACTTCTCACTTTCGAAAGCAGCTCTAACAAGGTATTTCATCTGTTTGTACGATTGAATGTGATGCTCAGTTTTTGTGGTTTTAGACTTCGTGTGGCATTTGTCACGCAGCCTCATCATTTCCCTGACAGTGTCTGTTATCCAGGGTTAAGATTTCTCTTTAGTTAATACTTTTTTAAGGGGAGCATGCAAATCAAATAATGTCAAAATGTACCGATTAAACATGGCAACCATGGAGTTAACATCTTCCAGACTTTCCATATATTCCGATCATTCTCAGAAGATCCATTGGCCAGATCCATGATGGATCTAGTGAGAATTGTTTTTCTCATTAGATCCTGATTTCAAAAAATGGATCTACTGAAAAGGATCATTCTCAGAAGATCCATTGGCCAGATCCATGATGGATCCAGTGAGAATTGTTTTTCTCATTGGATCCTGATTCCAAGATATGGATCTACTGAGAAGGATCATTCTCAGAAGATCCATTGGCCAGATCCATGATGGATCTATATTCCCAGTTCATTTTATTTAAGTCGTCATTAAAAAAATCTGGGAGGATGTCTTTGAGTGACCTATAAGTAACCCAATGAGGGGGAGGCTTCTCTAATTTAAAGTTTAATTCAACAGATATAACTGCATGGTGACCAAGCTCCAGTATGTGTGATACAGAGACCCCACACACACGGGCATCAGTACACACAACATCTATTAGGGTTTCACTATGATCTGTGAAATGGGTTGGCTCCGTAATAATTTGTTTAAGTTTGCAGCAATGTGTAAAATTGTTCAATAATTTAGTTTTATTGTCAGTTTGGTTTAAAATATTAATATTGAAGTCGCCCAGCAAGACAACCTTGTCCGCATTTGCAAAGGAAGAGATCGAATCAGTAACCGCATCCAGGAAGACATTGACATCGAGCCACGGCGGCCTGTATGCAGTACCGACAACAACTGATTGCGAGTTGATGTTAAGCCTCAGCCACATCTGCTCGACCTGCGGTGCCGGCGGGTGCGGCACGGTGCGCGCGCACAGCCCGCGGCGCACGTAGAAGCCCACGCCGCCCCCGCGCCCACCACGCACCGTGCCGCAGCCGGTAGCCCGGGACTGCCGGCGCACGGCCCTCTTCCCCCTGTTTGAGCCAGGTCTCATTTATTGCCATGATGTCCACCGAGAGGTTCTCCATAGCGACAAGGAACTCCTCATGGCGCGAACCAAGTGACCCCGCATTAAATAATCCAACTTTTAAATTTCTTGCCTTATTGAATTTTATAAATAGTGGTGTAACAGGATTGTGTAATGTAGATCGTATCGGTAGTATTATGTAGTAGAGATTTTTTCAGAACAATATAATAATTCGAGATATAATTATAGATAGTGAAAAAAAATAGTGTTAAGTGTAATTTGTACAAAATTAAAGTGAAGTATTGTAAATATTGCAACAATATACAAAGTCAGCTAGAGTGTTATAGTATAAAAAGACCGTAAAGATAAATATATTACAAGATAAGCGATCAAAAGTGTCAAAATAGTGAGTGGAAGTGTGATATTGATATATCTATATAAAATGTACACAGATAATCTCCGACCGAGCAGCTGGGCCACTAGAGGAAACCAGAGTATACTGAGACAGTAAAATAGCCGGCCTCGCACAAAACAAACTTAAAATATTAATCCAAATCAAAACATGATGCATAAAAAGGTAAGGTTTTAAAATAACAATTACTAAATTAAAGTGCTTTCCAAGGATATTAAACTTCCTTTTCCGCATGCTCCTCAACACCAAAAACCCGCGCAAAGTCCTTCTCTGAGCGCATACAGTGGGTAGGCTTCCCGTCACCCTGCTTAGCCAAGATGCGGCCAAATTTCGTCCAGGTATACCTCCACCCGAGACGGCTGCCAGCTTCACGCACACGGTAAAACAAGTACCTGTTTGCTTTGGTTAGCCTCTCATTCAGATAGAAGCGACGCGCGAGTGCGGGAAGTCCCAAGTCCGCCGTGGTGGCACCACGCCACACGCGCGCGCTCTGCAGCAGGTCGTCGCGCAGTGCGCGCCGCGCCAGGCGCACCACGATACGCCGCCCACGTGCAGTCGCTGCCACTGCTCCAACTGGGCTCCCTCCGCCTACCGGACTTGCACCGCACGCAGAGCTAGTTTGTACCTCCCGTTCGACCCGCAGGCCCGCCCGTTGCGCGAACACAATGTCTATGCCACCAGCCCGACGGTGTGCAGTACATTCTCACCGGGAATCTCCGGGATGTTAGCAATCTCCAGATCGGAGCCCAGTGAGTCCTGCTCGCGGTCGTTGAGCTCGAGCTGCAATTGCAGAACCACCTGCTCGAGCTGGCCTACTTTGCCATCTGGCACTGCAGCACTTTGCCTACATTCAAGAGCCTCAATCCTGGCCTCCAGGCTGTCAACACGCTCAGTTCAGACTCCCAAGGACGCGTGCAGGCCGGCCATCTCACGGCGAGGTAATGACTTTATGTTGTCTAACTCGGCTATAATCAAGGCCTCGGGCCTACCAAAACGTCTTTCTAGTGCGTCTATGATGACCTGGGGGTCAGATTGACTAAACAATAGGCAACCTACAGCTTCCTTTGCGGCGCCTCTGGGGCTTATCCTAATTCTAGCAACATTTTCTACACAGGAAAAATACATTAGTGAGTCACAATACGCGGCCTTTTCCATCAAAGATTGGTAGCTGCTGGATGTACTTGGGGGGCTCTCTTGTACTGCGCGCGGCCTGTGCTAGGGCTGCGGCGAGCGTCCCCACGTCTATCAATTTATCACTCACTACGTTACCGTGTAACACTTTATCACTCGCGATATTGCCCTTGTTTATATTCGCACTCAATGGATTACGTACACTTTCTTCGTGGTCGTCGTCCCACAGCGGTTGAGCGCCTGTCGCGGCGCCGGTGTCCTTCACTGAATCTCTGCCTGTCCTCCCGCTGCTGACGTCATGTGGCAGTGGTCGATTCTTACCTCCGGGTGGTGGCGCCGGTCGCGCTATCCACGTTCCAATCCTTACGGAGCAGAGTTCGTCCACCATGTCATCGTCGTCCTCACTTGAGTCAGCTTCGGCTCTGACACGCTGCAGATGTATCTCACAACGTTCTGGCAACCCCAGCAAT
This sequence comes from Xestia xanthographa, assembly GCA_905147715.2. Taxonomy (NCBI): domain Eukaryota; kingdom Metazoa; phylum Arthropoda; class Insecta; order Lepidoptera; family Noctuidae; genus Xestia; species Xestia xanthographa. The sequence continues at coordinate 27,515,677 of LR990664.1, forward strand.
GTTTACATGAGCTGCGTATCTAATATTCATGAATAATTAAAGTTCTAATTAGAAAAGTGTAAATAGTGGTGCGATCGAGTGTAAGGTGTATTTAAAAAAGTTTGTTTTATAGCAAAGTCACGTTACTTGAGTTCAAAAATTAAAAATAGTAGTAACGTAATTAGAATGACATGGAATATTATTAATAGCGAAACGGGAAGGTCTTGCAACCGAAACAGTGACTACAGCCTTGCTATTGGCGATAAAATTTTAAATTCCGACACTCAAGTTGCCACAGCCTTTGAAAATTTATTTGCGGATATTCCCGTATCGACTACTAAATCGCTAAACTCGTCACCTGCTGCTGCCGAGTCTTTACTAAAGGAAAACGTTTCAGTCTGTGATTCCGAATTTAATTTTCAATATGTCACCTGTAAAGATATAGTTAAAACTTTTCACACGTTAAATGTTAAAAAGACCGCCGATCTATGGGGTCATTCTGTGGAAGTTGCTAAATCCATTATAAACATTGTAGCTCCTTCATTAGCTGTAATATTTAACGATTGTATTGACCGTGGTGAGTTTCCTGATGTAATGAAATATAGTAAAATAATACCATTGTTTAAATCGGGTAGTACATCAGACCCCACTAATTATAGACCCATTTCAGTACTACCCATCTTTAGTAAAATTTTTGAAAAATTAATTTTGGCACAAATGCAAAGTTTTTTCAATAAACATAAGTTATTGCATAAAAAACAGTTCGGTTTCACAAGGGGTCGTTCAACTACTGATGCTGGTGTTGAACTTTTAGGACACATTTATAATGCCTGGGAAGACAAATGCGATGCTTTGGGCATTTTTTGCGATTTATCTAAAGCTTTCGATTGCGTTCTTCATGAAACATTAATCAGGAAACTACACCACTACGGAATCCGTAACGCCTCTCTGGATCTTCTTATTTCATATTTGAGTAATAGGATTCAGAGAGTTGATGTTAACGGGAAGAGATCTCCCGGATCCGTAGTAAGAATGGAGGTACCACAGGGCTCAATTCTTGGTCCATTTTTGTTTCTTATTTACATAAATGACTTGCCTCGCCTCATAAAGGATAATCATGACATAGTATTGTTTGCAGACGACACTTCTCTTTTATTTAAACTCAAACGTCAGCATTTAGTTACGGATGATGTTAATAGCGCCCTGGCAAAAGTCGTTAATTGGTTTAATGTTAATAACCTACTCCTAAATGAGAAAAAAACTAAATGTATTAAGTTTACGATACCCCATGTAAGACAAGTGGAAACTACTGTACTAATTAAGGATGAAGAGTTGAAACCGGAAGATAGCACAGTGTTCCTAGGCATAACTTTGGATGCCAAGCTTCAGTGGGGCCCGCATATAGACAAATTGTCAAAAAAACTTAGCTCTGCAGCATACGCCGTTAGAAGAATTCGTGAGTTAACTGATTTAGAGACAGCCCGTTTAGTTTACTTTAGTTATTTCCATAGCGTGATGTCATACGGTATTCTCCTGTGGGGCAATGCCGCCGATATTCAGACAATATTTGTTTTGCAAAAAAGGGCAATTCGTTCAATTTATAAATTAAGTCCTAGATACTCCCTCAGAGAAAAATTTAAAGAGATTAATGTTCTTACTGTCCCTTCTCAGTTTATTTATGAAAACCTTTTGTACGCACACAAAAATATTAATTTGTTTAAAAAATACAGTGATATCCACAACATAAATACGAGGAACAAACACAAATTTGTTGTTCCTGCAACGAGGCTCAAAAAAAATAGGGGGTACGTTCAGATGCCAATGTATACGTTTTACAATAAACTTCCGAGCCAAATTCAAGCACTAAGCCTAAATAAATTCAAATCCTTTATAAAACGGCAGCTGTGCCTGAAAGCCTACTATCATGTTAATCACTATCTCGAAGATAAAAAGGCTTGGGATTAAGCTGCTCCAATGAAATTTGCTATGTGAATGTCGAAGCCTCGGACTTCGCTTGTTTATTATTTATTCCTTTCTTTTCCTTTTTGTATTTTTTTATTTTTTCTTTTCCTTTTTTATACACTCTGACATTTAATGTTTTGACATGTATTTTATTATTTTTTACTTTATTATTTTTTTATTTGACATTTACTGATTTGACATGAATACTTATTTTGTTAAGTATTTTACTTTATTTTTTATCATCATTGTGACTTTTAATGATTTTTGTGATTTTTATTTACATTCTTTTTGAATAGAACTTGTTATGAATTTTATATGATTATTGTGAATGTGGGGACCATGTGGGTCACATTTATATTTTTTGTTTATTTTTTCCCACAACTGTCTGACAGTTTGAGTACTCTAAGCGACCTACCCAAATGTCCTTTCTTTGGTATTGTTCGTCATTTCGTTGAGCTCCTTGAGTTATAAGTCGAGCTACACGTTAACTGACGAATGCTTGCACTGACTGGACAGGTCCACTCAAATCTGTATGGTTCTTTCTTCAAAAGACCATCTCAGACACTAATCTGCATAGTCCTCATGTGAATTGAGCAAAATTGTCTGGACTTTAAAAGAGACTATGACCTCTGAGTTTGTTTCGGCTGTTTCTTCTCAGAGTAGTCAGGTACGAAACACCGGCCCCATCTAGTTTAAAAAAAATGACGTGTAAAAGTGTTTGTAAAAACCTACTTGCAAAATAAACATCATTTATCATTTATCATTTATCAAGGATTATCATTTTCACGTGACATTGTTTGTGACGACTTACGACAAGTGATTTAACAAATACGAAGACATAAAGAAGTGACTACATCATTCTCAGTACCAAACGGACTACGTAAACAATAATTCTGTGTTCATAATACTACAATAACACTTATACACCCAATGTTATTGATAAATAATGTTCTCCAGTGCAGTTTTATAAGATTTAAACAAGTTCCTTAAAAAATCAACAGTAATAAAAACCGTTTGGTAAAAATATATCAAATTATGGACTTTGGACTCTGATCATTGTATGACAACTAGCGCTAAATTCGCCCCAAGTGGTGAATAGACGAACGAAATAGGACAGCTACTAGCCGCCAGAGGGCCAAACCTTACAGGTGATACCACAGGTAAAAATAAATTAATACTTGGTGGAAAATTTAAAATTTTCGGGAATTTTAGTCCAAAATTAATATGGATGAAAACGTAACCTGCCGCAACCGAAAATTATTTAGGACAAGTTCATTATGTGACATGAGTACCGAGAGTTCTGCTCTCTTCGATGCGACCATGACGAGTCTACCAAATACCTCATTAAATACGAGCCAAACGATAAACGACCTACATGAGAAAATTAAACATATGTCTAATGATTTACAAAGCGCGCATCAAAAAATAGAAAATTTAAATTCTGAAAACTTCTGACTAAAAACAGATGTACAAAAATACATTAAAATAATAAATGCCTACAAGGAAATAAATGCGACCGATACAAATAATTTGACTCCCCGTTCGGGACGCAAACGGAAAACCAAACAAAACATCAAAGGTACGCCTACGACAAATGTGCAGCAATCAATTACAACTATACGAAATATAAAGTGCAATGAACTGCTTTACGAAGAAAAATCGACGGCATCGAATGCATTGTCGCAGTATTTTCTTGACGGTTCGATTGCCGCTGATTATCCAGTAAGTGTTTCTAGTGTTAGCTAGCGTTAATCTTGCTCCACCGTGTAAAGTTTGTTGATGCGCCTTTTCAACAATAAGTTGGGTTAGTCTTCCCTCTCCTGGTAAAAGAATGGGGTGTTTCGTTTCCACTGGCAAGTTTAAGTGGTTTAGGCGTCTTCCAGCACGTAAAACTCGTCCAAAAATGGATTGAGTTTCAAAATGGTGCTTCTGTTAGTAAGTTTTTCACTTTTGTTTAGGGAATTTATCTCATTTTTTAATATTCCCGTTGCACTGATTTAATAATTATTAATAGCGTGTTGTTTTGTTCGTGCAAATTCAGTTCATGGCACTCAGTTGACCTTCTTTTGTTTCGTAATGCATCAGCAAAACGTATCACCAAAGTAAGTATTCTTGTAATACGATTTATGTTGCTATGTCGTTCAATTAATGAATTTATTAATTCATTTTTTATCGACGTGGGTTCCGTACTATTAGTTGTATAACAGTTTGTTAGGAAGCCCTCGTTTGTGCTACAAGTTTCTTTAGAGTTAAGGGCTTGTGTTTCTTGCTCCTTAAGCCATTTAGGGCTTTCCCACCACAGGGAATAGTTGACCAGTTTGGATGGTGGGAGTCCTCTTGTCGCACAGTCGGCAGGGTTTTCGTTTGTTTTTACGTAACCCCAGTTGATCGCAGGCACGATGTTTATTATTTGTGTTGTTCTGTTAGTTACATACTTTTCGTATTTAGTTTGATTTCCCTGAAGCCATGCTAGAACGACCTTAGAGTCGGTCCAGCAGGTAATCTTTAGATCGTAATCTTCAAGGATTTTTGTTATCCTTTGTAGGAGTTTCGCTAGCAAAACTGCCGCGCATAATTCCAATCTCGGTATTGTAGTTTTCTTCTTAATTGGTGCCACCTTAGTTTTTGCTGCGAGCAGTGTTGTTTCGTAAGCTAACTACGTCATCCAGTGGGGATGACATAGTTTGGCTGTAGATAACGCATGTGTAGGCTTTCTCGCTCGCGTCACAGAAGGCTTGCAATTCGATCGTACTATTGTTTTCATTTCTTATCCATCTTGGTAAACTTATGAATTTTATGTTCGGCAGGTCGGATTTTATATGCCTCCATTCCTTTTCTATGGAATCCGGTATTGGAGCCAACCAACCGAGTGGATCGTAGATCTTACTTATTTCTGACAATAGCTGCTTGCGTTTTGTATGATGCGTTTTTGTTGTCGTTGGGTGCTTCGCTAATAAAATGGAATGTGTCGCTTGCGTCATTCCATGCGAACCCCAGTGTTTACTGAACTCTTGTTATTTGAAGTTAAATTCGTTATTGTAACTTTTCTCTTTCTTTCGTAGGTCTTTGAGAATAGATGGTTCATTCGTAGACCATTTCCATAAAACAAAACCACCTTTCTTCAGTAGTTCGCTTAGCTCTTTTTGCAGTAGCTTAGTCGATTCTATAGTATGATGACCCGTGAAGGCGTCATCCATATAAAATTCGTTAAGTAGCGCCTTTTGGGCCAGAGGGAAAGCCTTGCCTTCATCTTTGGCCAGCTGTTGCAGAGTCTGCATTGCTATGAATGGTGCGACTTTAGTCCCTTATGTTAGGGTACACAGTTGCATAGCTCTCAGTGATTCTCTCTTGGATTCTCTCCAAATAATTCTTTGAAGACATTGTTGATCTTGATGAATAAGGATTTGACGATACATTTTCTCAATGTCCGCCGTTAGAACATATTTATAACTCCGCCATTTTATGACCAGGGATAGTATGTCCTTTTCTAGGTTTGGCCCTTTTTCCATCAAATCGTTTAGGCTGTGCCCGGAGTCTGTTTTCATTGATGCGTTAAAAACAGCTTGTAGTTTCGTTGTTGATGAGCACTCCCTTACTACGCCGTGGTATGGTAGGTAGGTTTGTACTCGACTGTCCGATTCTGTCGTGGGTTTCATGTGACCCTAATCGATGTATTCTCGGATGAAGTCTTTGTATAGTTTAGCGAAGTGTTCTTGCCTCGCCATTTTCTTTTCTAAATGAAGAAATTGTGCTGTAGCTTGAGATTTCGAGTTACCCAGGTTTTGTTCGTAGTTGGAGTGCATTGGCATTTTCACCACATAACGCCCGTTGCTTAGTCGTTTGGTTGTTTCTGTGTAGTATTTTTCACAGAATTCGTTTTCCGTAGTATTTTCGGATTCCGAAGGGATGTCTTCTATTTCCCAAAATTTTGTTAGATTGTCTAGCTCTGTTAGGGTTGCTAGACAGATAAACTGCTATGTAGCTCCGCACAAAAACCAGCCTAACTTTGTCTGTTGTGCTACTGGCAAACCATTGTTATGCTTGATTATTCCTCCTATGATCACGTCGGGTGTGTAATGTATGATATAATAACAAATGCTCTAATTTCACTTGAAATAACGTTCATATAATATAATTTTCATATGCTATAAAATCATATAACCTAATTTCATATGACCTAATGTTTCATATGATATAATTTTCATTTAATATAAAACATTTAGTATAACGTTCATTTTATATAATTTTCAATATGTATAATATTCTTTTTATATAACATTCATTTGACCTAATGTTCTTTTGACCTAATTTTCATGTTTAATGGTCACAGTTCTAACCTAACTCAAATGGCACCTAACCAAATCTTAAAATATTCAATGCATGGTTGAGGGTGGGCTTGGTCGACGGAGCCCCGCTTCGCGGGGCTCCTACTTCTGGATGGTTTATAAAAAAATAACCACGAAGGGGATGGCGGGGTCTATTCGCTCGCTTCGCTCGCTCACACGACCCCGCCATCCCCTTCTAACCTAACCTGTCCGAGTCGGGGTGCCCTAAAGTCCAGATTGCATCCAATTTCTACTGGTTACAATAGTTGAGGGTGGTAGGTGTATAGGGTATAAAGCGAAGAAAAAAAAACAGTACAATATTTTTTTAATCATAACATAGCATCACATAAATATTACATCTTATTTCAGTTTTAAGTTAGAGGCCAAAGCCCGAAGGAATTCAAATTCAGTGTATTCCTTTTTTTTTTTAAGAATATTATCGATTCGTTCCTTTTTCTTTAAACAATACTTCGGCTTTTTTTGTGGTGATTGTCCATTAAAAAGACATTCTATGCTAACCAATATTACTTTGGATTCTAGAAGCAACTCATGGACTAGGCAATAAAACCCAGGTTTGTTACGATTTATAATTTGATTAATTCTATGGTGCCAGGATTCCGCTGAATTTTGGGTTTTCGGTAGCCCTTTATCATGTAAACTTGCAATACTCCATAATTTTGGAGAAAAACAAGGGTCTTTGTTGCCGTTTCCTAAAACGTAATCTTTTCCAAACATTTGTACAAGGTAAGTGCTTTCTGAAGAAACGGATTCCTGTAACTTCATAAAATAGTGGGGTATTTCCTTTTCATCTAAAAACGCCAATGCTAGCAAACATTTCATTTCAATTGCAAAATTAGTATTTGTTCCATAGAGTACCGCTTTCCCAGCTCTTTGTATTCTTCTATATAAAGATTGTGCAAGATGAAAAAAACATCCATTAATAATAACGTTATCAAAATTTTGTTTGACACATCTCATTTCAACAAGTTCAAAGTCCATTATTACATTAGTCACCGTAATTGTGATCTCATGTTCATTACAGTAAGTAATAATTAAATCGAATAACTTATTATATGTTTTTTTATCTTTATGTGTACAAAGAGCAAACAAAAGAGGATATGTGTGTGTATTTTCCTCAAAAATATTTCCGTGTATAACATAAAGTTGTAAAAAATTCATGGCTGCAATATAAAATGTCCCATCCATTATTAACAGTTTTGATCTTCCAAAAAACTTCATCATTTTTTGACAAGAAAAAATGATTATCCTTTTGTTATCATCAAATATCTCATCACATATTACAAAATTGTTATTTTGGATTTTCAATTCATCATGATGAATTTGGAAGTAAATATCTGTTGGTTCTATAACATTAGGTTTTCCTTTTTTCTTTTCACGATAAACTATCTGTCTTAACGCAGACGTGGAAGGTAAATCGCTCAAAATCAATTCATCACTACCACATTTTGCTGTTTGTAAAATCTAACACGCCTTCTTACCGGTATTCTGACAGGAATCTGTTTTGATTTTATCAATTATAGATGCCACCGCTTGCCGTGCTGGTTCAGGATCACGGTTGTGGTTCTCATCATATTTAACCACTGTATGTAACTGCGTCTCCATGTTCACTGTTGTTATGGCACGACACATACATTTTTTTTCACGTTGTCGTTCACAAATCCAATAAACTTTATTCTTCACTTCCCTGTTTTTGTTATAAATGTATCCATTTACAGCAAGTTTTAGTCCACCTTTAGAACTTTTGAATGTACTATAATTAATAGTAGTCATTTTAAAATCTAAAACAAATATCGAGATTGCAATAGCCACACAATGAATAATTTCGCTGTAACTGTATGACAGTAAGAAAAATAATAAATTCGTGTATAGTCTACCCACCTCACGCATAAAAGCAAACTTTTGTAGCAATTAATGCTTATGCGATGCATTTTTGCTAGTACCATACTAGCAGGCGTTTAAAATCGTATCAGATTTTCTAAATTATATTAAAAGTTATTAGAGATTATGAATATTATAGTAAATGAATAATATACTACATGAATATTATGTCAAATATGCATTATAGGAAATGTTTATTATATCATAAGAAATTAGATAAATTAAATTATATCAACAATTCATTATCTCAACTGATCGTTATATTAAACAAAAGTATATTAACTGAAATTAGGTCAAGTGAACGTTAGATTTTTTGTTATTATATCAACCGTTACACACCCGATCACGTCGGTGTAAACATCTGCTCCAAGCAGTAGATCGATGGGTCCAGAGATGTTGTATTCTGGATCAGCTAACTCAATATTGTGAAGATGTGTCCAGTTCTCTTTGCTGATCGTTCAGTTTGGCAAGTTGTTGATTAGTTTACTCATCACTAACGCTTCTGTTAGGAATGTATAATCAGAGTAGATAGACTTGCATTGCATTCCAATTTTATCATCCCTTTACTTTTGCCCATTATAGTGCCAACTCCAGTGACCGCAGCGTTCATTTTATTTCGGGGTAAGTTCAACCCAACGGTTGAACTTACCCCGAAAGTAAGTAAGCTTGGTTACAGAAAATGCTGCTCAACAGCAGCATTTTCTGTGACCAAGCTTACTTGAGAGCCTTGATCCAGTAACGCCCGAAGGATGACGTAATCTCTTTCCTTGTTTTTGACCCGTAATTGAAGAGTCGTTAAGAGTATCTCTTGTTCACCGTTACTGTGATTAAATGTTCGCTCAGCCACCGTTGATGTGGTTGACGTTGATTGTTGCCCTTTCAGATTATCATCATGGAGAAGCGAGTGATGTTTGTAGTTACACGTGCGGCATTTTTTCGTTGAGTTGCATTTATTTCCGCCGTGACTAAACAAACAATTTTTGCACAAGTTAAGATTTCTTGTTGTTTTGTTTCTCTCTCTCTCATCCATGTTCAAGAATGTAGGACACTGTATTAGCGTGTGTTCTTTTTTGTACAGTGGACATTTCCTCAGCGCTGCATGGAAGGTTTTTGTCCACTTTTCTGTGTCTTTAAACTTCGTTGACTTGTTGTTGTTATAATTTTGATGTTGGTTATTTGATGAGTAGTTTTGTTTCCCGCCATTCCTTTTGTTAGGGGATGTTTCTAGAGTTATGAACTGCAATTACAGGAACTCCATAAACTCCTCTAAGTCTGGGAACTCTCGTGAATGTTTCATGGATTTTATGTAGTCAGCGTACGTGACGTCATCCAGTTTAGAGGACAGTAAATAGACGATAAGTGGACCCCATACTGGAATGTTAACGTCTATGTTTTCTAGGCCATTTAAACACTCTTTGGTTGTGTCATACAGCTTCTTCATGTTAGTAGAGTTTGGTTTTTCTATGGACGCTTGATTTAGAAGTGTTTCTATGTAGGAGGTGAAAAGTAATCGCTTGTTGTCGTAGCGGTGCTCAATAATATTTAAGCACGAGTCATAATTCTCAGCACTCACAGGAAGGTGCTTGATTAACTTTTCCGCTTCGCCTTTCAATTTAGACTTTATATAATAATAATAAATAATTTTATTTCGGACAATTCTAAGAGATCCAAAATTTGTTAGTAACAGGTTTGCACTTAAACACTATTATTAGTAACTTAACTAAACACGAGTTAATAAGAGGAGCACCCATAGTAAAAAGCCATGATAATAACTAGGACAACAGAATTCTAGGGTATTAGTCTTCTCACAAATTGCCTTATTATGGTGGAGGTACCAGCCGCCACCGCCTTCAGGATGCTATTGTGACTGCCCCTTATTCTGCTCAGAAGCGAGGCTGTTTTTTTTGCGGATGATGGCATGAAACCCATCGGTATGAGTTACCGCGAACATTCCAGAGGCACTGCAAAAACGAGGCAATCGCAACAGCATCCTAAAAACATTATTGTATTGGACGCGCAGGACATCCAGCGATCTTTTCGAGTAGTTGACCCAAAGATTACCGGTGTAAAAACTCTGACAATAAGCTTTAAAAAGCGTTACCTTTCCTTGGTCAGTACACCGAGAAAATTTTCGTGCCAACATATTTCCCCTGACCGCCAGTGCCCTACGCTCCTGTTAAATGTCAACATGGTCACTGAGGTCGTCGGTAAGAAAATGCCCAAGATACTTGAACTTATTGACTCTACGTATTGATGTACCGTTTATGGAAAGTTCGATTGTACTTTCCCGGTGCTTACCAGCGACCCCAAAGACCATGTATTCACATTTTTTGGCATTATAGACCAGTCCATATGCAGCAGCGAAGGTCTCACATACGTGAAGCAACTCCGCGATCGCTCCCGGCGACGGGCCCAGCAGTACCATGTCATCCGCATAACTGATGTTGTTACAACTAACACTATTTACCCTGCATCCGACACGCATGCTGCTGAGCTCGACAATGAGGTCATTCACATATAGATTGAAGAGCCGAGGGGATGAAAGACCACCCTCCCTCACCCCGCACTCTAATGGTCTAATGCGCTCTCGGAGTCATATGGGTTCAAGTGTGGGTCAAGGAAGCAGGCGTACACCGCGTCTTACGGTCAGTGTAGTATTTGACAGTATGCTTGACACTTAGAATAGCACTTTCGGTTGATAATCCAGGGCTAAACCCAAACTGTGCATCGTGCAACTTAACCTATTTCGCCAAACAAGAGTCAAGCATACTGTCCAACACTTTGGCCATAATAGTTGCAAGAGAGATGGGGCGGTAATTGCTTATGTCCGAGATGTCTCCTGTCCTATTCTTCACGATGGGTACCACAATGGTCTTTATTAAGTCTGCCATACTGAGACACATCGTATAGAACAAGGACAGGACCCTCGGCATATGCATGCCTGCATATTTTAAATGCTCAATGCTAAGCCCATCATGCCCAGGGGATTTGCCCCTACTCATACTATTTATCACTAATGCTACTTGCTTTGTGGTGAAGCGTAGCAGTGGCTCCTGCCCCCGGACATGAGACACAAAGCCAATTTCCGATACTGAGGGGCCAAGTGGAGACTTTACTGTGAAATGGTCTCTAAATAAGTTGGCGATTTCCGCATGCTCAGTAACCCCACCTCTACCTCTGCCGCAAGAATTATGAACTTCATTTTCTGCGTTTTGTTCAGCGTTGAATTGTTATGAATCATCTCAAAGAATAAATCCCTACAGGAGATCCAGTTGTTGAAGGTTCCGTTGAACTCCGGTAATTCCATACGTGGTGTTGTTTTTTCATAATGGGATGTCTCAAAGATTTTTCTATTTAAGTCTTCCTTTAGGTTGTCGTAGACTTGTTCCCAATGGTCGAAATTTGCTTCATAGTCCTTGTCGTTCCCTTGCAGTAAGTAGCTTAGTTTCCAATGAATCTTGTCGATGGATTCCCATTTAGATCGTAATATGTTTACTTGATCTTGGAGTTGCCACTTCTTTTTCATTTCATCCAGATTAATTTTGGAGACCGCTAGCTTAAAAGCGTTGAAGTTACACATTTGATTACGTAACAGAGTTGATAGGTGCTTGTCCGTTTCATCCCCAATTTGTTGGTGTACTCCAGTTGTATCAAATTGCGGTGTTCCGGGATTTTCTAGTATTTTTGGTTTTGACATACCCGAAAATCCAGGTTCACTTATCAACTTGTTTCGTAGTTCATTCATAGATTGCATTGTTTCGTCAAACATGCTTCTAGTGATAATAAATGTCTTGCCTAAAGTAGTCATGGTCTCTTTGGGCAGATTCATATTTTTTCAAAATTTCATGATTCGATCGTAACTCATCGCACAAGGATTGTAAAGCTTCGATGCGCTTGTTTAGGTAGTCTGTGGTTTTTCTACTCACAGCATCCTTTAAAAAGGATACCAGCAGGAAGGAAGGAGGAGGATATGAACTATAAATAGTTGGTTTGTAGAGTTTTGATTCTCTCGTAGCTGTTTTGTTGTTTCGTTAGAAGTTCCACAAATTCAGGGTAGTCTTCTGTCGACATTGTTTCTGCCTTGTGGCTGCGCGTAGTTGGCGTGTAGGTAGTGAGTACTCACAAAGTTTTCGGAGCTGAAGTAACCGCAGGATGTGATCCCCACTGATTCTTGCTTAGTTGAAGCAGTAGATGTTATCTCCGCCAACTGTTTAGTTGTAGTTGTAGCAGTAGACGTCTTCTCTGCTGGTTCGTTAGTAACAGGCACTCAGTGTAGCTCACCCTCCTTTACGTTATGTGCAACGTCTCAATGTTACTGGTGAGACCCGCTTGTGGGAGGCCAATAACACCGATTTACTAACTTAACTGGGATATACGAAAAATATTCTCCCATCACATATCAAGGCTATGCTTGTACAGTCCCTAATCTTCCCCATGATTGACTATGGTGATGTGTGCTACTATGACCTGAATGCAAAACTCCTCAGTAAACTTGTCCGACTTCTTAATAACTGCATTCGATTCGTCTTCAATCTTCGCAAGTATGATCATGTATCTGCACATCGATCACTGTTAAGGTGGTTGCCTATCCGGCAACGCAGAGTATTAAGGGCTTTGACAACCCTGTTTTCTCTTCTTCACAAACCCACTTCTCCTTCTTATCTGACTTCTCATTTTCAATATTTATGCTCTGCGCATACCAAAAATCTTCGTTCCTCCAATAACATCTTCTACGCTCTCCTTCTCACCGATCTGGCTTTATAAAATCTTCTTTCTTTGTCCAGGCGGTCTTTCTTTGGAATGCACTCCCCCAGAGTATCAGGACGTTGACTAGTCGTTTCACCTTCAAAGTGAAAGCTCGAGAGCATATTCACAAAAAGTTGACAGATTTGTCTCAGAACTAAGTTGTTATAGTTTTTTTTTTCTGTTTATCTCTCTTCACTTTTTTTATATTTATATATATTTTGTTATATGTATGTATAATTATGTATTTATTCTTATGTTTTAGTTATAAATTTATAAATATTTTCTAGTATTTTTTTTTTCTGTTATTGCACCTACTGTGTACTATCTCTGCATCACGCCAACGTAGACTGGTAGAAAATGCCCAAGGCATTAGGTCCGCCTTTGTACAGTTTTTTTACTTGTGCATAAAGTTTTAATAAATAAAAATAAAAAAAGAATAATACCACGCTGAGCACTCTGCTGATGAGGAAACACGACGACTTACGAGATGATATGCCGCGTGATCCGGCTTGAAGGACCAAAAGATGTTGGGGTTTTCTAGTCGTTAACGGATACCCCTGTAGTTGATGTAGGAAGATAGTTCACACCAAACCACTGTTATGTTCAATAGTTTAATTACGTTTGTTTAGTTATCTGAGCCGCACTTGATGCAATGTTATTATTGATCGACCCGCTTGTGGCTGAGTTTTAGTGACGACTGAATTTAGGTAAGAATATACTTAATAAAGCACGTTTCGCGTAATTCACTCCGTGCGCAGAAACGTACTTTTACTGTATGAGCAATATTGGCTCGTACAGGTGGGTTGCAAGAGAAAAGAATCAAGTACTTACAGTAAACTGGTACGCGGCGTGCGTTTGAGTCCTATGTAAGTAGACGCACAATTGTACACCGTAGGTACACCGAATTTTGCGAAAAACTAACGATATTAGCACAAATTGAACTGAGTTCTGAGTTTGAGTAGTAAAATGGATGGATTGACCTGACCGTTGCATGTTGCTGTTGCTCCAGGTGTTGATCCAGGCTCCAGGACCAGGGATCCAGGGCTGATCCAGATGAATGTTCGTCTCGAAGGTCCAAATCATGTTGGGATTTTTGGTTTCAGGTTGTCGGCGCCGTGGATTTGAAATTATACACAAATATGCTCGTAATATGCATGTGTATTTACTTTTTGAGTTTTTACAATAGTTATGAGTAGACGTCGCCGCATCACACAGGTCATGAAGCGCGGGCGCCGCTGGTCTCATGTTGTCCGTGCCCGCCCTTCCCGCCACCCGTAGTAAGTTAGTTGTTGCTGCCGTGTTGGATTGATGGCGCCGTGGTCATTAACACCTAGGAAACATTTGATTATTTCATATTGTGTCTTCTTTTAATTTTGGTGCCTCTCCTCCTTCTCCTAAGGAAGGCTTGTCAATGCTCATTGTAGATGATTTTCAACCAATGACGACGCTTGAAACTAGCTATGATAGCGCCATCAACGCCGAATATTTCTCCTTATCCTTTGCCAGCTGACCCCAACCGAGAGTTTTTTTCTTTGAGACAAGGTACATATAGCGAAAACCATCCGACATACAAAGATTTTTGCCTGTCGTTCCGGGTAGTCAGAAGCTCGGAAGCCTGACAACCAGGCTTATCAAGGGGTATCGTGTTACCTACAACCTGAAAATTTAAAGAAAAGGCTGAGCACATTGCAGCAAACAAATTGACCCATGGCCCGTTCAGAAGTGTTTTGTTTACAATTGCTGCTGCTATCTAGCAAGGGCGACGCCAGCTTTTTAGCTAGGGGAGAGGGGGGGGGGCTGAAAAATGAGAAAAAATTGATTCATAAGGGTTTTTACTATTTACGGATGTAGCTGAAGTTCTTCTAAGAATCTTTAATAAAATAGCCACCTTAAAAATGCTAGCACCTTGTGTTGTTTATTTACAGGGTGATTGGTAATTGGGTGCAGGCCTGAAAATGAGTGAAACGAGACCTTATTTGCTATTTTGACCCCGATGACTTGACTTCTCAAAAACTAGGTAGTTTTTGAGAAATCGAAATTTTAAATATATTTTTTCAATTTTATCACCTCTCCGCCATAAAGTGCTGATTGTAAGAAAACTACACCATTTATTTTTTGTACCACTTCGTCCTCTAAAGGTTAAAACTGGAACTTTTCTGGTAGTTCATAAACCGATGAAACCTTCGAAAATCAATTTGTCAAAAAAGTACAACTGCCTTTAGAAAACAAGCGCCATAAAGGTAAAAATACTTAATCAACGTGCTGCTCCTAATTCGCTTCAACTACGATGTTAAAATTAGAATAAAATTACAACTATAACTGTCTGATAGGATATTTTAAAATACACCTGAGAGAGATAGATCTTACCTGATCCTGATCGACCAGGATCCAGTGCTTGAAGTCAAACAGCTAATAACACAACAGCTAAAAACCGTGTTTTTTTATGATCCTATGCTGTTCCACTGCTAGGCAAAGGCAACCCCCATTCTCTTCCACCTCTCTCAGTGTTTTTCCTTGTCTGGCTAATCAATCAGGAACGAGTCACCTTAGGTTAGGGAACCAATACTTATAAGTGATGTTCGATTTCCTCAACAGTTTCATTTGTATGAAAACATATTTTTTAATGATGTTAGGATATTTTGTTTGATTGTTTAAAAATATTTCGGTGAACTTGTATTATCAGTGTTTTCATTTATTGTCACATTGTCGTCGCCACCTTGTATATATTTGTAATCACCTTTTAAAACCCTTTATGTCAATACTCCACTCGATAGGTTTGGAAGAAAAAACTAATTCGAACCCCATGATATGGCGCTCAAAACCCGCCATGTTTTATGTTTTAAAATTTTAATGTGACACTCGCGCCGTAAAACTTGAGTATGCAAAAAATATTAAACCAAAATTATGGTAATAGTAAAAATTGGATAAACTTACCATGATGAGAACGACGAGGAATAGTCGCAGGGGGACTATCGTGGTTCAAAATATTAATAAGCCAATCCCAAAATCCACGCCTCTCCGCCCTTGTCTGTGTGTCTTCACCTAGGAAGCATTTGATTACTCAGATTGTGTCTTCTTTTAATTTTGGTGCCTCTCCTCCTTCTCTTAAGGAAGGCCTGTCAGGCTGTCAATGCTTACTGTAGATGATTTTCAACTTTTTGCCCGTCTCGGGAATCGAACCCAGGACCCCACGCTCAGCAGCCGCGCTTGCGACCACGAGCCCAATGGAGCAGCAGACAAGGTACACATACAACTGAAACCATCTGACATACAAAGATTTTCGCCTGTCGTTCCGGGTAGTCAGAAGCTCGGAAGCCTGACAACCAAGCTTATCAAGGGGTATCGTGTTACCTACAACCTGAAACTTTAAAGAAAAGGCTGAGCACATTGCAGCAAACAAATTGACCCATGGCCCGTTCAGAAGTGTTTTGTTTACAATTGCTGCTGCTATCTAGCAAGGGCGACGCCAGCTTTTGAGCTGGTGTCAGAAAGATGAGAAACAGGAATTTGTGTAGTATACTACCACTAGCAACCCGATTACCGATCTAGACCAAACCTGGGAACCTTCTAGTTACGGAGATATTGGGGGTCCAAGTTTCAACTTTATCACAAGTTTTTTTTTTTAAATAAATGTCTTAAACGTAAGATTTTTGTAAGAGTTGTTGGGAAATTGTATCACCTCTCCACCAAAAAGTGCCGATAGTGAGGAGTCTACGCCGTTCAGGATGTTATACTGATACATTTCTGATAGCTCATGAACGAATGTATCCTTCGAAAACCAATTTGTCTAAAACTACATCTGCCTTTGTAAAATAAACTGCACCCAGTTACTAATCACCATATACAGGGTGGAATTTTGTAATGCCACCTGGAGGGAAAGTACTCTTAATACCGGAGATAGCAAATTTTACTCAAAGGAAACATTCCTTCATTTTTAAAAAGAAATGAATCTGCATTCAAAGATTTTGAAAATTCGCGTGCCACACTCGGGAATCGAACCGTCTAAATTCCAAAAAAATAACACCCTGTACTTTTATGGCACCAATCGATAGGGTAAATCATAAGGATCAAATCCCTCTAACAAATACGATAAATTAAATGAAAGGGAATCTATGAAATCTTAACTTATAAATTCAATGGGTTAAGATAAAGCACTTTTAGTCAAAGGTCCATTCAATTACGAACATAGTAAACAATTCTCTTTTGACGACATTTATTATTTAAAATGACGAACTATTTACATAGGAATATTGCAATTTGCACAAACAAACACATGCAAATTGCAATCTTCTTCTGCAATCTTATTCTCTTCAATTGTAAAGGTCCATCATTTTATTTAAGTGCTTTATCGTACCTATTGAATTTATCCCATTGAATTTATAACTTAAGATTTCATGGTTTTCTTTTCATTTAATTTATCATGTTTCTTAGAGGGATTTGATCCTTATGATTGACCCTATCGATTGGTGCCATAAAAGTAAAGGGTGTTATTTTTTTGGAATTTAGACGATTCGATTCCCCAGTGTGGCACGCGAATTTTCAAAATCTTTGAATGCAGATTAATTTCTTTTTAAAAATGAAGGAATGTTTCCTTTGAGTAAAATTTGCTATCTCCGGTATTAAGAGTACTTTCCCTCCAGGTGGCATTACAAAATTCCACCGTGTATATCTAAGTAGAAGTTACTAATATCAAGTTATTTGAAAATACTTGGATTTGAAAGAAAATGTAAGCTTTCCAGTCCAAAAAACTTAATTTTTCTTTAGTCTTTCTTTCAGAAATAAATAAATAAAATAAAAATAAAAAAGCCTTTTATTTCTTGCCAGCTAAATAAATAAAAAAAATTATACAAGATTACATTGTTAGATTTCATTATAACATTATTATTATTCGATTTTATTGTAGTTCGGTACATTATATAAAGATTTAACTTTTTATTATTATTATTATTCCGTTTATTTATTTACATCCTTATCTATTTACATTTTTAAGTATTTCTCAAAATAAAACGATACAAAAAAAAACACTTAAAAATATAAAAAAAATAGTAGTCCGCCGGTGTCGGGAGCAGGGTCCAAGCCACCGGTGGTTAGGGCTGCAGAGACAGGAACCTCCTCACAATGCGAGCCGTATCGAGGAGTACTGCCTTCTGAATCAGGCCCTTGATCCAACCGCCTAAAGAGAGCTTCGACAGATGGTCATCGAAGCTCTTGGCTATAAGGCCATTGGCCGTCACGACAATCGGCACAATGATAACCGAGTTCATATTCCACATGCCGCGAACCTCGTGTGCCAAGTCGAGATATTTTATTTGTTTCTCTTTCTCAGCTTTCACGAGGTTCTCGTCATGCGGAATGGTAACATCGATTATCATTACGCGGCGCGCTGATCGGTCCATCATCACTATGTCAGGCTTATTGGCGACAATAGTCCTGTCAGTAATGATGGACCGATCCCAGTACAGCGTGACATGGTCATTTTCGAGAACTGGGTCGGGCACATACTTGTAGTACGGTACCTCAGATTCCACAAGTTTATATTTCAAGGCAAGTTGCTGGTGTATAATCCTGGCTACTTATTATTATTATTTTTTGTTTTTTTGTAATTAAATTCAATATAAAATCAAATAATTGTGAGCAAGAACCCCTTTCAGGTGAAGGCCTCCTCCAGAGATTGCCAAGTGTCCCTGTTGCTTGCTACTGAAACCCAGTCTCGACCAGCTATGTGTGTGACGTCGTCTGCCCATCGTGCTTGCGGTCTGCCTCTCTTTCTGTAGCCGGCTGGTCCTGGCCATACTGTGGCTCGTATAGTCCACCTGTCGTCGGTCAGTCTGGCCACGTGGCCCGCCCATCTCCATTTTAATTTTAGTGCGTGACTCAGGGCATCAATAATGTCTGTCTTCTCGCGGATTATTGAGTGTGGAATTTTCTGAAGTTTGCTTATTTTCATCATACTTCTTTCCATACATATATTTTCTTTCAGAAATAGATGTTAATTGACCTAAGGGGACAACATTAAGAACAAAAGTTCTAGGACTCCAAGAAGTTCTAGGATATCCAAATCATTCTTGGAAGCACATCGACGAACCATTGCTTCATGCCAAAATCGGACATTTTATATTAGACACACAAAATATCAAAATCTAATCATTTATTTCAAGTAGGCCAGTTACGGGACTTTTGAATTGTCAAAACAAAGATGAAAATTAAATGCATCTACAGTCACAAGACATAAAACCTGTGAAAGTACTGTAGTTGCACATTCCCTAGCGTAGATCTCTATGGAGAAGAACGGGCAAGAAACTCCATGGACACTCTTTTAAATCAGAATATTTTTACAAAATCTTGGTAACATCATTCATGTTGAGATAGTATATTATGTGAGAACAGTGTAGCAAGATGTGCACGTTAAAGGTGTTCATAGTAAAAACAAAAGAAAAACAATTAAAATTAAATTTGATTAATTCAAATAAGCCGTGGCAACCAAGAGCTGACCAGTCCCAACTGACAGCGCTCGTTCACGAATTTGATGCCTGTATCAGCACCATTCAACTCAACCATTTTGAAGGGAAATTCTAAATGATCCGACACACGCGCCACCATCAGCGAGATATTTGAGTGAGCATGACATACTCTTAACCACCAGGGCACATTCAAGTCAAGAAAAAACGCTCACTCAATATGCGATAAAATATGCGTTTATATAATACTAAAGATATTGAATTTATACAATACAAAGATAGTTGTACAAATCTTCAACAGCTCCAACAATATAATTTAATGCTATCCATAAATGCGCCCCTGTCCTTGTGGAGCAGGACCGGCATTGAGACAAGCATTTTTATCAGCGATATAATCGTCCAATTTGTAATATACTTGCTTACAAAGTCTGCGTTTAATGCATGTTTTAAATTTTGTTTCATTCGGTTCAAGAATGCTTTGGGGAATTTTATTATAACATCTCAAACAGTACCCCATAAACGATGAGTCTACTTTAGCAAGTCTGAACTAGTTGGTCTCTGTTTCTAGTAATGAAACTGTGTCTGTCACCTCTTTTACCAAAAGGATGTATTTTTTTCTTACGTACATTATGTTTTCGTAGATGTATTGACAATGTATAATCATGATGTTAATTTCCATAAACAGTTCCCTTAGAGAATTCCACCTACGAAGATTGTATATGGCTCTGAAGGCTCTTTTTTGCAAAATAAATATAGACTCAATGTCTGCAGCCTGTCCCCATAACAAAATGCCCTAAGAAGTTATACTATGAAAGGAACTAAAATAGACCAATCTAGCAGTATCAGTAAATTGACGGATTTTTCTAATAGCATATGCTGCTTAACTTAGCCGCCCCGCCAGATATGTTAAATGAGAATCCTATTGTAGCCTCGAATCAAGCGTAATCCCAGGAAAACCATTTTATCTACGAAGTCAAGTTTTTATTTTTTCAGTACTATATCACAATCGCTACTTTTAACATTCGGTAAAGCAAATCTAATGCATTTAGTTTTTTTTTTAATTTTTTACACTTCACGTCATCTAAATTTTGGGCTCGTCTATTGATCTTAAAAATTAAGGAAGTGTCATCGGCAAATAACACCATATTTTGAGGTTGGTTTTTCAGTAAATAGGGTACATCATTTAATCTATACTTACTAATATTATAAAGAGGAAAACTTTGTTTGTTTGTTTGTTTGTAATGAATAGGCTCAAAAACTACTGGACCGATTAAAAAAATTCTTTCACCATTCGAAAGCTACATTATCCACGAGTAACATAGGCTATATTTTATCCCCGTACTCCCACGGGAACGGGAACTACGCGGGTGAAACCGCGGGACGTCCGCTAGTTTTATATATACTAAAAAACAACAAACAAAAAAAACACAAAAAGAAAAGGACAAAAAAATACACTAAAAGAAAAACAAAAAAAAAAACTAAAACAAAACCACAAAAAAGTGAAAAATAACTTTAGCTTCAGAAGCCGGTGAGAAAAACACCAAATCAATCAAAGGTCAAGTTTCAGAAGTCGGTGACCTTGTTTAATTGATTTAGGATTTTTGTCACCGACTTCTGAAACTTGACCTTTGATTGATTTGGTGTTTTTCTCACCGGCTTCTGAAGCTAAAGTTATTTTTCACTTTTTTGTGGTTTTGTTTTAGTTTTTTTTTTTGTTTTTCTTTTAGTGTATTTTTTTGTCCTTTTCTTTTTGTGTTTTTTTTGTTTG
Source organism: Xestia xanthographa (assembly GCA_905147715.2). Classification (NCBI taxonomy): domain Eukaryota; kingdom Metazoa; phylum Arthropoda; class Insecta; order Lepidoptera; family Noctuidae; genus Xestia; species Xestia xanthographa. The sequence goes on from LR990664.1 coordinate 27,536,814, forward strand.
TTGTTTTTTTGAAGTCGGTTTTATTTTTGGCAAAAAAGTTTTATTTTATTTTTCCATTTTTAGTTGTAATATCCTATACTTACAAATATTTGCTATGCATTCATTGTACATGGTTAACAATACATGTCATGGTAATAGGCTTATCCCCAATAAATGGAACATAACATGCCATAACTGTCGAAATCTGGGTGTACTGTACACATCTATGTACCCCTCAGAGCAAACAGGTGTAATGTTACGTCATGATGTTGTTTAAACAATGAACATCCAACCGATTGGAGCTATCACAACAGATTTGCCGTCTATTTTTGAAGAGTTCCATTGTATATCTCCGAAGATCAGCATCAGATCTTCACCAAATTAAAATGGGACCACCTCAGGAGTATACTCTTTCAAGTAAAAAAAGAATTTTGAAAATCGGTCCACAAATGGGAGAGAAATCAGGTAAATTGTACACATCTGCGTACAACCTCAGAGCATACAGGCGTGATGTTACGTCATGATATTGTATAAACAATGAACATCCAACCGATTGGAGCTATCACAACAGATTTGCCGTCCCTTTTTGAAGAGTTCTATTGTATATCTCCGAAGATCAGCATCAGATCTTCACCAAATTAAAATGGGACCACCTCAGGAGTATACTTTTTTAAATAAAAAAAGAATTTTGAGAATCGGTCCACAAATGGGAGAGAAATCAGGTAAATTGTACACTTCTGCGTACCCCCTCAGAGCATACAGGCGTGATGTTCCGTCATGATATTGTATAAACAATGAACATCCAACCGATTGGAGCTATCACAACAGATTTGCCGTCTCTTTTTGAAGAGTTCCATTGTATATCTCCGAAGGTCAGCATCAGATCTTCACCAAATTAAAATGGGACCACCTCAGGAGTGTACTCTATCAAATGAAAAAAGAATTTTGAAAATCGGTCCACAAATGGGAGAGAAATCAGGTAACATACATAAAAAAATAAAAAAAAAATACATACACACGAACATATAACCTCCGCCTTTTTTGAAGTCGGTTAAAAAAGGGGAACGGACCCAATATTGAGCCTTGCGGAACCCCCATTTTAAATATGTCCAAATAAATGTTCTTAATTAACAAATTAAGAACATTTATTTGGACATATTGTTGTCTATGACTCAAATAAGATATTAGCAAACTTAGTGCAAGTTTACCTAGTCCGTAATGCTCAAGTTTCTAAAGAAATAAGATTTTAACAAACTAAGTGCAAGTTTACCCAGTCTGTAATGCTCAAGTTTCAAAAGCAATGTTTCGTGATTTACACAATCAAATGCTTTGGAGAGGTCACAAAATATTCCTACAGATTCTTGGGACTCTTCCCACGCCGTAAATATGTACTTTAATAGGCTTAGGTTACACCGGCATCAGTTGTACAACGTCCCTTGGTGAAACCATACTGTTGATCGTGTAAGATTCTGTTGGTGTTAAAATGATTGAGCATTAGATTAAGCATTTTCTTTTCAAACACCTTGCTAAAATGACAACACGGATACAGGTCTATAATTATTAGTATCTTTACTATCGCTGGATTTGAAAAGAGGTATGACTTAACTGTATTTCATTAAATCAGGGAAAACTCCTTGGTCTACGCACAAATTAAAAATTAAATCTGTAATCTGTATGGAGCTATCGAGGATCGACCGGAGGACATGGTGGAACACACGGTGGAGGTGTGCCCTGCTTGGGCGGAGCACCGCCGTGTCCTCGAAGCGGTGATTGGCGGCTGCGACATCTGGCGTCTGGCCCTGGTGCAAGCCATGGTTCGGAGCGAGACAGAATGGGACGCCATCACCTCCTTCTGCGAAGCAGTAATGCTAGAGAAGGAGGTGGCGGAACGTGAGAGGCAGAGAACCTCACGTCCCGGCCGCCACGGGAGACGTCATGGGCGTCAGGGGCCACCACGTGGCTCCCGGCCACTGTAGGCGCGAGCCTGTGGACAGTGGGCTATGGGCTAGCTCACCGTCCGTCCGTCTCATGACGACAGGCCGTGTCGAAGGAGCGTTCGTGTTCCACGCGCGTCTCAAAGAGAGTCAGCAAAAGGAAGGGGTCACAAGGACCGATGCTTGCCGGGGTTGCGGGGCTGTTCGAAAGAGATACCGTGACCCCGGAACACAAAGGGCGATGAAGGAACATGGATGGGTTTTAGTCAGTAAAAGTCTGACACTTCCTCCTGCTCCACCCAGAGCAGGAGGAGTCATTTCATGATTTCCCATCCGAAAAAAAAAATGTATGGAGCTATAGTCCCAAGTATGGATGTACAAACTTTGATAGACATTCCCCATAGATCTTCGGTCAATTTGATTTTTATTTACCGGAAAGCTTTAATAACTATCATCGGGTTTATGTGTTTAAATTTAAATTCAGCCTGGCATCCAGACACATTCACCTTTAGTAAACCAATTGAGACTTCAGGAAAGGAATTTAGAGCCTCCGTAGTTTTTAACGTTATATCGGTAAAGAAATTCACAAATTCTTGAGCTACTTCCTTATTAGAGCTTTTAGGACCACATGCTGTATCTAATGTGTAGCTAGTATTACGTATTTCTTCCTGGTAGTCTCACTATTTATGACTTTCCAAACTGTCTTTATTTTATTTTCTGCTGTTTTGATCTTGTTGCTAATGTACAAGGCTTTGGCAACCTTGCATGTATCTCTAAGAACTTTTGAATACTTAGCAACATATTTGTTAAAAGTTTCAGTGTTTATATAAGGCTTAAGGCCATAAAGCTCAAATAGTGTTTCCCTACTTTTTCTGATACCTTTAGTTGCCCAATCACTAAACAACATAAAGGAGACAGTTTTTTTAGGCCCTCTTCGATGTTGCGGATATTCATATTACTTACACCAAAAAAAGTAACCATTTTATTCTAAGAATAAACGAAAGATTACATAGAAACGAAACCGGAATCTTAAAATCATAACAAATAAGTTGTATTATGATATTTTTTTGCGAGTCAAATCATTCCTGTTGTGGTAATATTATAAAGAGGTAACATTTGTTTGTAAGTTTGTATGTAGGGGGTAATCTCCGGAAGTAATGAACCAATTTTAAAAATTGTTTCACTGATAGAAAGCTACATTATTCGTGAGTGCTATAGGCTATATTTTATTCCCGTACTCCCACGGGAACGGGAACTACGCGGGTGAAACCGCGGAACTTCCGCTATAATATATAAACAAGTAGCAGAAGATGGAGTGACTCTAGTAGGTTCCATAAAAGTGTTGGTCAAGTCAAATGACTAAAAAACATTTAATAACCGACTGCTATTTGAATTTTCTTCAAAAATATTGATATTATAATCACCACAAATAATTATAGATTTATTACTGGCTGCAAGTTTCATGCCAGGACATCTTCCATTATTGACTCAAATATGGAAAAGTTTTTATAGTTTGTGGGTCTGTACAAGTCGCGGCACGGAACTCTAGCGTTGACCGTTATTGCGCAGAAGTAAAAAATAAGAATGTCTAATGGCGTGCGTTGCGCCGATTGGCTCTCTAGTCGCAGAACATGCGCAGCTATCCCCTCCACGTTACGTTCAGCGCTAGAGTTACGTGCCGCGACCTATACACACACACAATAACATGCTTATCTAGCTCAACACAGGACAGTTCGACGCAATGTTCAGCCGAGAGACCTACTATGACGTTACGTTGCTTATATTTTAAACAATTTTTAACAAAATTAAGGAACCTCCACGAAGCATAGTTTTACAGATAGAGCAGCTACCCACCATATATTTCAAACATACTATTTTCCAAAAACAATTATATTTCTAATAGTTTGGAAGAAATGCCTTGGATATTTTGGTGAGATAATTTTAAGGGGATCTGCTAAAGCCCTTTTTAATAGATAATTGAGTGCAAGAAGATACCTTGCTGTTGAAGATTTCTTTATTTGTTTAAACATTGTTTACATACAAGAGCATGCAAGATGTTACATTGGTTTAGTCTAGAATATTTAGCCGTAAGTAATGGCGTACAAATATTTCCATAACATTGAGAGAAAAAAAAATAACAATAAGAAATGATTTAAAAAATTCTTAGAATAGGCACATGCAAAGTTTATAATTTAACAACCTTCTAAATTAAAAAACCGGCCAAGTGCGAGTCGGACTCGCGCACGAAGGGTTCCGTACCATTATTTAAAAACATTAGACAAAACTGCAAAAAAAACACGTTTGCTGTATGGGAGCCCCCCTTAAATATTGATTTAATTCTGTTTTTAGTATTTGTTGTTATAGCGGCAACAGAAATACATCATCTGTGAAAATTTCAACTGTCTAGCTGTCACGGTTCATGAGATACAGCCTGGTGACAGACAGACGGACAGACGGACAGACGGACAGACGCACAGACGGACAGACGGACAGACAGCGAAGTCTTAGTAATAGGGTTCCGTTTTTACCCTTTGGGTACGGAACCCTAAAAACCGGCCAAGTGCGAGTCGGACTCGCACACGAAGGGTTCCGTACCATTGACTATATTTAGTATTTGTTGTTATAGCGGCAACAGAAATACATCAGCAGTGAAAATTTCAACTGTCTAGCTGTCACGGTTCATGACCATCACGGCCTGGTGACAGACAGACGGACAGACGGACAGACGGACAGACAGCGAAGTCTTAGTAATAGGGTTCCGTTTTTACCCTTTGGGTACGGAACCCTAAAAATATAAATTCTAATGTGATAATGTCAAAATTCCATATTCATATTTTAGTATTAGTGTCAAGAAACGATAAAATTATATATTAAGTCTAACAGAAAAATCTTTTTCGGCTAGAAATTCGGAGATACTATAATACGCCTTTTGCGAAAGAAACATAACATTAACAATAAACATAACATAACACATACACACACACACACATTAACAATATTGTTAATGGTACCTTCTGTTGTCTCAATTTCTAGTTTAAATTGATATTCATATCTGGAGATAGCCCCGAGACTCCCGTGCCATCGCCAGACAACAAGATCCTATCATTAATATACGCTAATTGAGAATTTTTCACGGTGACATATGGATCCTCCTCAGTATAATGTTTGTAAATATCAATAGCACTAATAATGCTATATTTATTTTATTTTACCTGTTCATTAGTATTATTAGTTTTTAATGATTTTTGGCGTATGGACCTTGTGATGATGATGATGCCATCTGGTCGATTTCGGTCAGAGCGACTGTATTCGATGACTTTTTAAGGTGGTTGTCGAGAGCTTTGGTGTGCTGCTCTTTCATGTACTCTCAAGTGGCTAGCATTTCCAACTTTGACCGTAAAACTCCGAGCACAAAGCGGACATGTCCGAACACCATTGACAAAATTGTAGGGTATAGCTGTAGGTGGTCTGGCTTTAAGGTCATCACGTAGCTGTCCAGCTGCGACCTCCTTCTCTCTTCAAAGGCGTTGACCTGCCGATGCAGACGCCGTTTCCACTCGGGAGGATTTTGTGCCTGGTTTTTTCACACTAAGGGATCACTTTCGCATCTTTTGAAGTGTCTATTCTGATCATCCGTAAATTTTGAAAATAGTAAAAAATTTGATAAACTTACCAAGATGATGACGTAGTGCTGGGAAATTATAATCAGGTATTGGATAATAAGGCTCTGGCGTATATCCAGGTAGTTTCATTTTGGGAGGTGATCTTGTCAGTCTGTCTTCACCTAGGAAACACATGATTATTTCAGAGTAGATCTTCTTTTGGTGCCTCTCCTCCTTCTCCTAAGGAATGCCTGTCACTGCTCATTGTGGATGGCGTGACCATCATGTCACGTCAATGAGGTCAAGGTATTTTGAAATTTAAAATGACATAAAGAGTTTTTCATCCTATGATAATGCTTGGAACTCCCCAAAACTGAAGACTGGCCATCATCATCTGCTAACCTTTACCCGTTGGTGTCGGCTTCCAGTCTAACCGGATGCAGCTGAATACCAGTATTTTACATGGAGCAACTGCTTGTCTGACCTCCACAAGCTAGTTAGTACTAGGTAATAAGATACCCCTTGGTAAAACTGTTTGTCAGACTTTCGGGCCACTGACTACCTAACGACTGTCAAAGATCTAGAATTGACTGCCTTATCGTGCTTTCCGAGGCACAGAGGAAACTCGGTATGTAATGGGTTGTTACCCATCCACGGACCAACCTAGGCATGGCTTAACCTGAAGATCGACCCAAGCGGCTGTTTTTATTTAGCCACAAGATCCTCCTAAACTAAAGACTAGCCATAAACTCACTGTTGAACTATTCTTGTATTTTGCCAGGTGGAACTAATCATTCGTGAATGTATCTGGGAATGTATGTTTTTTCTGAGATAATCCTTCATACGAAGATATTTGACTGGCGTCGTAGTGTGAAGATGATAATATTATTGAAGTAACTGTTTTCGATTCTCGTGCACTTTCACATTGTTTCAAGGGATATCATCAAAGTTTGATCCATGGCCCGTTCAGAAGTCTCATTGTTATGTCGGTATATCTTAATACTAACCTGAGTCGAATTCGGAGTAATCTTTATCCTTTGCGTACAAAATAAGTATTGGCTTGTTCCCTGGCATGCGATCTAAAGGGAAAAACAACAAGTTAGGGTCGAGCCATTTAAACATTGCGTTGGCTTACAATGTTGAACGAACGATAGAATAAACGACTTATATTTCGAAAACGTGTCGTTTTAGAAGATGTCTCAAACAAAACTTGTTTGTATTAAAACCAGCTATTAATAATATCCCATAATAATAATATCCCATATCTTCCCGTGGGTGTCGTAAGAGGCGACTAAGGGACTTACCAGAGAATGGGCAGCAGCGCTCTCTGTGTCTTATGTAAGAACTGCACTCACTGCGATCGCCAACCCGCTTGCCAAGCGTGGCGATTATGGCAAAACCCCCCCATGAATAACGCAACAAAGAAATGGCCCCTAGTGCCCGGCAGCCCGTCTACCCTTGACTACGGCAGCGGTCGAGGCTACGGCGTGGCAAGGGGTGCGAAGAATCTCCGGAAGGGATCCGGCTGCCAATACCAACGACTGGACCTGGCAACATATAACACGCGCACACTCCGGACTGACGAGAAGATAGCGGAACTAGAAGAGGAATTGAGCAGGCTGCGATGGAGTATTGTGGGATTATCTGAAGTCCGAAGAGAGGGGGAGGACACGATAATCCTGAAATCCGGCAACCTGCTCTATTTCCAAGAGGGTGACCGGCAGTCCCAGGGTGGTGTTGGGTTTATCGTCCACAAGTCCCTTGTGAACAACGTGGTGAAGATCGAGAGTGTGTCGACCAGGGTGGCGTACCTTATACTCAGAATATCCTCAAGATATTCGCTGAAGGTCATACAGGTCTACGCCCCGACCTCGGCACACCCCGACGACGAAGTGGAGACCATGTATGAGGATATATCTAAAGCCATGCATGGTTCCAAAACTCACTTCACAGTTGTCATGGGGGACTTCAACGCGAAACTGGGCAAACGAGACGGGGATGAGCTGCAGGTGGGGCAATTTGGAGTTGGACATCGGAATCACCGGGGTCACCAACTGGCTAGTTTTATGGAGAAGGAGGGCCTCTATATGATGAACTCCTTCTTCAGAAAGCGTGAGCACAGGAAGTGGACCTGGCAGAGCCCCGATGGTGCAACTAGAAATGAGATCGACTTCATCATGTCAACCAAGAAGCAAATGTTCAATGATGTCTCTGTGATCAATTCGGTGAAAACCGGGAGCGATCACCGCATGGTAAGAGGCACATTGAACATCAACATCAAGCTTGAAAGGTATCGAATGATGAAGTCTACGCTCCGTCCAGCACAGATCCAAATCCAAAACCCCGAGAGCTTTCAGCTTGAACTCCAGAACCGTTTCGAGTGCCTAGGAAGCTCAGTGGACGAATACAACGATGGGTTCGTGGAAACTGTCCATACGACCGGGTCTAAGTTCTTCAAGGCGCGTCGTACAGATCAGAACAAGAGGCTCTCCGATCACACTCTCAAGCTCATGAAGGAGCGGCGTGAGATGATCCTGCAGTCTTCAGACGAGGCGTGTAAATACCGGCAGCTCAATAGACGGATCTCTAAATCCTTGAAGAGCGACCTCCGCCGCTTTAATACCGAGCGTATTAAAGACGCGATTGAGCGGAATAAAGGCTCCAAGGTATTTGCAAGGGATCTGGCTATTGGGCAGAGCCAGCTCACGAAACTGAAGACCGACGATGGTAGGATCTTATCCGCCAAACCGGATCTTCTGAGGGAGATCGAGAGCTTCTATGGACAGTTGTACACGTCAACCAGTAAACCCGTCGTAGATCTAGCCAACGACCCAAGAGCTAGACTGACCCGACACTATACCGAAGACATCCCGGACGTTAGCCTGTACGAGATTAGGATGGCTCTGAAGCAGCTCAAAAACAACAAGGCACCGGGTGATGACGGAATTACGGCCGAACTCCTGAAGGCGGGTGGAAAACCGGTACTTAAGGCCCTTCAGAAGCTGTTTAATTTCGTCATACTTGAGGGAAAAACGCCACAGGCATGGTGCAGGGGTGTGGTGGTGCTCTTCTTCAAAAAGGGTGACAATGCCCGGCTGAAGAATTATAGGCCCATCTCACTTCTAAGCCATGTCTACAAGTTGTTTTCTAGAGTCATCACGAATCGTCTCGCGCGCAGGTTTGACGATTTCCAGCCACTCGAACAAGCCGGTTTCCGAAAAGGCTTTAGCACCGTGGACCACATACATACGCTGCGGCAAGTTATACAGAAGACAGAAGAGTATAACCTGCCTCTCTGTTTAGCGTTTGTGGACTACGAGAAAGCCTTCGATTCGATCGAGACCTGGGCTGTACTGCAGTCTCTCCAACGGTGCCAAATCGATTATCGGTACATCGAGGTGTTGAAGTGTTTGTACAAAAACGCCACCATGTCAGTCCGACTTCAGGACCAAGCCTCGAAACCTATCCTCCTGCAGCGAGGTGTGAGACAGGGAGACGTCATATCTCCGAAACTGTTCACCGCTGCACTGGAGGATGTCTTCAAGGTTCTGGACTGGAGAGGGCTAGGCATCAACGTCAATGGCGAGTACATCACTCATCTTCGGTTTGCCGATGATATAGTGGTAATGGCTGAGACCATGGAGGACCTCAGTACAATGCTCGATGACCTCAGTAGAGCTTCCGGAAGAGTGGGTCTAAAAATGAACATGGACAAGACTAAGGTCATGTTGAATGCCCATGTCACACCCACTCCTATCAAGATCGGAGACTCTACTCTCGAAGTTGTAGACGATTATGTGTACCTGGGACAAACGGTCCAGTTAGGTAGGTCTAACTTCGAGAAAGAGGTCAATCGTCGAATCCGACTCGGTTGGGCAGCGTTCGGGAAATTGCGCGGTATCTTCTCGTCCAACCTACCGCAGTGTCTCAAGACGAAAGTCTATGACCAGTGTGTGTTGCCAGTGATTACATACGGGACCGAAACGTGGTCGCTCACAATGGGCCTCATCAGAAAGCTTAAAGTCACCCAAAGGGCAATGGAGAGGGCTATGCTCGGAGTTTCCTTGCGCGATCGAATCAGAAATGAAGACATCCGCAAGAGAACAAAGGTTACCGACGTAGCCCGAAGAATTGCCAAACTTAAGTGGCAGTGGGCAGGGCACATTGCTCGCAGAACGGATGGCCGATGGGGCCGAAAAGTTCTGGAGTGGCGACCGCGAACCGGAAGACGTTGCGTTGGAAGGCCTCCCACTAGGTGGACCGATGACCTGGTGAAGGTTGCAGGAATCCGCTGGATGCGAGTCGCACGGGACCGGTCAATGTGGCGACACTTGGGGGAGGCCTATGTCCAGCAGTGGACGTCTTTCGGCTGAAATGATGATGATGATGATGATTAATAATTGATACAGGTTTTATGCGTGGCCATTTTTTTTTATAAAATAATACTGCTTAAGTTAGGCAGGCCACGCTTTATACAAAAATCATCCAACCCCTTTCACTTTCAGCGAACATCTATCCACCAATATGAGATACGTGTCTTCCTACTTTATTCCTCTCTCCGGTCTTTTAGAATCATCCTGCTGGAAAAACTAAGCCAGCAGGATTCATTTTTCAGCTTTTTTTTCCAAAAGGCAGCTCGCATATTTTTTTATTTGCAATACTTAAATTACGGTCTAAATAATTCGTAGAACTCCATTTATTTTCGTAGTATTTTCTGCCCGGGTAATGCACACTAGGAATATAGTGTGATATGAAAAAAATTAAATGAAAATTAGATACCTTTCTGCCTGGCCATTAGCTCTGGGACAAGCGACCGCATTAAGTACATGTTTGATGCCGTGAGTGTTACAAAAGGTCTGAAAAACTGCAGATGTAAAGCTAGTACCACGATCCGACACAATTCGGGCTGGGACTCCGAAGTCATAAAAATTGTTCTCAAGAACTTTAACGGTGCTCTTAGTCTTTTGATCCCTGACGGCTCTGACAAAGACAAATTTCGTAAAACCATCTACTATTGTAAGAATGTAGCAATTACCATCTTTACTCCTAACAAAAGGACCGAGGTGATCTATGTGGATCGTATGAAACGGTATGTTTATCTTTAATATTGGGTACAAATGACCTGACTTTTGTCTAGAAGAGGTATCTTTATTGTAGGCACACTCTAAGCACGCTGCGACATATTTCTTGACATACTTTCTTAGTTTGGGAAACCAATAATCACGGCGAATACTCTCAAGAGTTTTGGCGTAACCCAGGTGACCTATATCATCGTGGTTAGCACGACATATCTGCCACCTTGCACTTCGCGGTACAACGAGACACTGACGATCATCAATCTTTCTATACACTGCGTGATTTTTAACTACATAATTTTTCCTAATATCCTTGCATTCAATATCGTCTTCAGGTTATAGAATATTATGGATTCGAGAAATGTCCGGGTCTGCTGCTCTTGAGAGTGCTGCTGATGGCAACCAGTCGGCTCACATTTAAAATAAAAGCACGGGAATACTTCCATAAGAAGTTGGCAGACTTGTCCCACAATAATTTGTTGGTTTTCTTCATCTATGATTTTTTTTTAGTTTTACCTTTCCTCACTTTGTATAATTTGTTGTATGTATGTTTATTATTATAATAATATTTTATTCTTCAAAATTTTCTGTTCTGTTGCACCTGCTGTTTTGTCTCTGCATCACCCTAAGGTAGACTGGTAGAAAATGCCCAAGGCATTAAGTCCGCCTTTGTACATTATGTGCATAAAGTTTTAATAAATAAATAACACCGTTATAGCCGCTGACAGACTTAGGCCGTGGATACACGCAAAAGCTCTGGAAATACATAATAATAATGATAATAGTAGCTCTAGTAAACCCAATAGTGATTCTGATTAGAGATCAAAATCATAGTGAAGCAGTTATTAGAATAGTTACATAACTTTGAAAGGAAAAATAATATCCTGGTTAGGTAATTTGTTTTATTTAGTTTTTTATTTATATTATTTAGTTTTTAGATAATTAGTTTTTTTTTTCTGTTTTGAATGTTAACTTATTATTATTATTTGTTTGTTTTGTGTGAATTAAGAATTAATTTTTAGTCATTAATTTGAAAACGATAATATAATTATATACCGATATACACTCAGGGGCACATTTATCCGGCCACCTACATTTTGTCAATTTCTTCAAATTCCATTGTGTTTTAATTAATTTTGTTATAATATTACATTGGGTGAACCTATAGACATAAAATAAATCATATGTAAGTTATAAAATGGTTTATAAGAGGCAAAAAAAAAAGAATTTGCAGTCTTCTTACAAAAAATAAAGATGAGAAAAATGTTAATTAAAAAAATTGGGATCTAAATTATCGGATTAATAATAATATGTATTTCCTCCTGTTATAGCCCTAAAGACCTCTTGCAACCGATTTGAAAGCCCGTCTATCATGTCTTGAATGTCGCTTTGGGGAATGTTCTGCCACTCCTCAACAGCTGCAGTTTTTAGCTCACTAATGGTTGTAGGAGCTGGTGTACGACTACGGATCCGTCTTTTTAGGATGTCCCAAAGATGCTCTATTGGGTTCCGGTCAGAACTCCGAGCTGGCCATGGTAATCGCTGAATATTGACGGCGTTCAAGTAATCGGTGACAATTCTCGCGGTGTGTGCACGAGCATTGTCGTGCATTAAAACAAAATTGTCGCCAATGAATGGTGCAAACGGAATGACATGTGGTTCTAAGACTTCTGCCACGTACCTGTGAGCATTAACGGTGCCTCTATCGAAGATGACAAACTCTGTACGGGCGTCGTAACAAATGCCACCCCACACCATTATTGAGCCTCCCTTGTAGCCCACTGTTTCAACCACAGCACATTCAGCAAACCTTTCACCGCGGCGTCTATACACGCGCTGATGTCCATCAGGACCTCGTAAAGCGATTGTTGATTTATCAGAGAAGAGAACTACTTTCCATTGTTCTGAAGTCTAATTTAAATGTTCTCGAGCAAATCCAAGTCTCGCTCTTCTGTGGGTTGCGGTCAGTTTTGGGACTCGATCTGGTCGAAATGCTCTCAGATTCCCCTGTGCTAATCTTCTTCTTATTGTTCTTAGGCTCACACTTCCATTTCTTACCTCAAACAAGCGGTTACGAGCCTCAGAAGCCGTTGTGAACTGATTTCGAAGAACGTTCGAGAGGATGTAACGATCATCTCTCTCTGATGTACACCTTCTACGACCTTGCCCTGACCTTCTTGTGTAGGAACCGGTCTCTGTAACGCCGGATAGCATCTTGTATAGTGGTTCGAGGATATCCAAGCATTCGTCAAATCCGACGATGACTAAACCCAGCGTCTGCAAGTGCCACAGGCCTGGCTGGTCCAGCTGCGTACAGAGTCATTTTTTTATGTAAATGAAATCACAGTACCCCAACACTCCGGTTTTGTTCGAAAAAATGGTATGACAACGTTTTAAAACGAATGTATCCTTCACACAAAACGACCGGCGAGAATGACAAAATTCTACTAAACTGATTATTGTTAAATAAAGACACACAGAAGTAAACAAAACACGGGTATGATTGATTTTTTATTGCAGATATACCCACTTACCAAATTACGCCTAGTAGTCAAAGCGTAAGTTAACATAAACAAACGTTAAGTGATTTGAGATGGGTGGACGGTCAAATGTGCCCCTGAGATATGTATAAACCTTTATAGCTGAAAGCAACCAAATGTCATGATTTTATTTAGGTTCTTTTAATGTGTATTAATTCACAATTTACATACATGATTTAACGCTAAGATTTAATATATTTAAGGAAATGAATCAAATTAACAGTCAGCTATATAAACTGTATTACTGTGTGTTGCTGTGTTACTGTGTGTTGCTGTGTTACTGTGTGTTGCTGTGTTACTATGTTACTGTGTACTGATTTTACTATTAGTTTTACCGGTAGCTACCTACTATTAGGATCAAAATGTGCGTCGGGAGACAGCACGTTATCGGATGGCCGAATGTCATGATTTTGGTATATAAATTGTTGTCTCGATTTTCAAAAATATACTATTTTTTGTTTATTTTCAAAAAAATACTATTTTTGAAAACATTAAAATGGCAACACCGATAACGATTGCAACTCGTCATTATTTTAGCTAGAGAAGTGGTAAGGTAGTGGGGTAGAGAGGCTTGTCTGGGGCGAAAAGTAGAAACTGATTCTTTCTTGTTGGAACCTCAGTGGTGTGAAGACATAACCGAACTTATGTCCGGTAGCTGTTCTCATATTAATTGATATATATTGTATGTACTTGGAGTAATTATAAGCAATAAAAGTGTATATTCACGGAGAGTCATCGTTTTATTCTAACATAACATGCATTAGAATGGAACGGTTATTTTAGACCAGTTATTCACGGTGTAAGTAGCCTGGTGGTTCACCGGCTGCCCAGTAAACTGGGGTTCGAAAGTTAAAAAAAAAAAGTTAAAAAATATTAAACTTTGTTCGCGACTTCGATTCCCAACCGGTTTTCACGTTTTGTAACAAGAAAAACAGTCGTCAGTGTCGAGTTCCAAAAGACAAAGAAAGAGTGTAGACAGATTTGTCTGCTCCTAACAATTTATTTTCCATCCACCCGCATTCGCCAGTCAACCCGCGATCATGGCGCTTGCAACAGCGTCGAAATATTGGGAGCTCAAAACTATCAACAATCACGGAAGATATCCCGTTAGTGACAATATAAGTTTAGTTTTAAACCGTGAAAGTTTAAAAAGTGTTTGTAACAAGAAATTTTGTTTTATGATTATGATTATATGATTGCTATGATTTTCAAATCATTACAAAATCATCATCATTTGCTTAGCTTTTTCCCAACTATGTTGGAGTCGGCTTTCAGTCTAGCCAGATGCAGTTAAATATCAGTATTTTACTACATGGAGCGACTGCCTATCTGACCCCCACAACCCAGTTAGCCTACTGGGTGATACGATATCTTTTGGTGGTCAGACTGGTAGTCAGACTTTTTGGTCCACATTATAATCATTACAAAATAGATTACTTAGTACTTTTGGTTTTTTTTTAATCATTAAAAATACTGTTAGGAGGTAATAATCATAAATTAACAAATATTTATTGTACAATTTACGAAAAAAAAAATGCAATAAAAACAAATTTAAATTTGATTAATCCACAATGTTGTAAATTTATTCCGTGTGGGAATCGAACCCGCCGCACTCAGCACCACAGTCAATCGCTCAGCCTAGTGGCTCGTTGGCGCAGTCGCCAACTTTGCCGTCACATTGCATTTGTGCTGAATCGTCTGCTGATTGTTTCATTGATTGACTGTTTGATTTTCACTTTGAAAACAAAGTTGTATAGTGCCATAAAGTTACGGTTTTTATGCCATATCGTCGCCCCAACGCCTATAATAGTCATCACCCACATTATCACATTTAATCGGGCAATATCTCCCACAACATAACAGAACATGACGCCTGTAAACCCTAAAGGGTAAGGTAGAAGTGTGCCTAATCCTACTCCCACATTTCGCCAGTTATACCAGTTGTGCCAGTTGCTACTGAGAAATTCCTGATAGAATAATCCATAACACTTTGCCTGTCCCGGGAATCGCTCCCAGGACCGCATGCTCGGTAGTCGCTCTTGCAACCACTCAACCAACGAGGCAGTCTCACACACGAAATCGCAGTCAACAGCTAGTAAAGTATAATTATATTTTCGATGTATTTTTAAACTTACTAGATCGATAATTATGTTGATCGCGTTGTCTTGTTGCAGTTATAAGTGGTATCTGAAAAATATAACTTATTATACAGGCTGAATTTTTCATCTGAAACAATGAGGACTAGCGAAAATTACTCAAAGCAGTCTCGAGCCCGCCTTTGATGAAAACCAAAACTACATCATTGAATTTTTTAAAAATCTTTTGTCTGGTTAAGAATAAAGATTTTTCAAAAATTAAATGGAGCTCGAACACCAAACCAAACACAAACACACAAAAACCAAAACCAACCAACCGATCAAAATGTATGTAACATTTTGATCGGTTGGTTGGTTTTGGTTTTTGGGGGCTAGTTTTGGTTTGGTGCAGCTGATTATTTTTCGCGCATAATTTATAAATAATATAATTAAACTACTCTAATAGTAATATTTGAAGATTTTAATTAGTTTCTTTTTTTTTAATTTTTGTGCAACTAAATTACATAAAAGTACTAAATATGTACTTACAAAAAATAAAATAAAAAGCCAAATCATAATGATGTTTATCTGAGGACTCGACTTTACCCAATCATAGAAAATTGAGAAATTAAAACTACAATAAAAATAAAAATTGAATAGTCAACCATCCGTTTCTATTACGTTCCGTTCCGTTGCTATTTTCAATCAAACATTCATCAAAGATGTAATTATTTTTTTATTACTTTCCACTTACCTTCTGATAAGGGTAAGGTCATCCTACGTTGACATTGAAAATGCTTTCAATATCGTAAACAAGAAGAAATACCCAGAATTTACAGTTTTCTTTACCAATGCGACAGTAAATGAAACAAATAAAATAAAAAAAAGCCTTTTATTCCATGCATTTACAAAATAATTTAACAATATTGAATTAAAATTCCATGCTTGATTATTATTATAATTATTACAAAAAAAATAGCAAAAGGAAAAATAATAATCAATTAATGCTACAGTAACCCCTCAAAATTACTCTTTATAGACAATCTTTTCGAATCATCCGTTGGATGCCAATAGGGTGACCTTTTTGGGCCAGTCATTTTTAGTTTAGCAATTAGTACAATTATTCGACAGCTAAATTCTAAATTCAACGTATTGTATCTAGGTAATGGAACCCTGGAAGGTGATGTGTACACAGTACTTAAAGATTTAACTTTCTCAAAAGAAAAAAATAGTTCCATTGGCCCAGACCTTACCCTTTTGAAGTGCGAAATTTACCTTCCTGAAACCACTGACAGACAGATTACCGTTTCTAAATTTAACTCGTTGGCACCAAATATCAAAATTACCGAAAAAAAAAATATCTTCAGCTTCTAGGGTTCCCCAGTATTTGACGAATCTTTTCCGTCGTTCATTGAAGAAAAAATTCAAAATTTTAATGATGTTTCGGAGAGACTTTTTAAATTAACATTCATTCGGCCTTCACACTTGTTATGGAGCAGTGGACTGTAATGAATGATAGAGGCACGTATGAGTTAATTCGTTTTATTATAATATTATATGATATTACAAGGCAAGCTCTACCTGACAACTGAGGAAACCGTCACAAATCGAACATAAATCAAAATCTAAAAATATAACAAAATTATAAAAAAGGTTTTATTCACAGCCAGTCGCCAACATACCGGACCCCCAGTGGGTCACTAAGAGCTGGTGGCGAGTGGCTGAGACTCGGGTGCCAGCAAAACCAGCTTACGGACCGGTCGGCGCAGCGTGCCACCTTTCGTTAGAACATCCGCTACGCGAACCAGCCCGTCAGGGCCTGGGAAGGTTTTTACTATTCTCCCCAGGGGCCATAGACCGCGAGGGAGAGCAGGATCAGCGATGAGTACCACATCACCCTCACCTAACTTCGTGGCATCACCGGGAAGTCCTCTTGGTCGAAGTGTAGGCCGGTATTCTCGCAACCAGCGTGCCCAGAAATGATGGGCTAGACGTAGCACCCTTCGCCAGTCGCATCTCCGAACTAAATCTGCGTCTGTGAGTGTATGTGTCCACGGTGCCACTGATGAGGTTCCCAGAATAAAGTGGAATGGTGTTAAGGCTTCAAGAGAGTCGGGTGAAGATGAGATGTACGTAAGCGGTCTGGAGTTCACAATGGATTCCGCTTCGAGCAAAAGCGTTGTCCGCACATCTTCATTTATGGTCTTCTCGTTAAGGCAGGATCTTAAGGCTGTTTTGACCGTGCGCACGAGTCTCTCCCACGATCCGCCCATGAATGGTGATGCAGGGGGTATAAAACGCCATTCAATCTTTTGATTAGCTGCGAAATCTTCAACTGATTGGTTGAACAAAGAGCGCAGCTCTCGGGAGGCGCCAACAAAGTTTGTACCGTTATCCGAAATTATAGTGGATGGAGACCCTCGTCGGGCAATAAAACGCCTTAAGGCCGTCTACGCCAAGCAAAGTAGGTATTTAACGCTACCACCCTTTACGCGAAACGAGTCGTGCACACGCGTCGCCGACTTGAACCCAAAGCTGAGCGAAGTGTCTCAGTATAGGTAAGCGTGTCGTGTACGCAGTAGGTCAACTTATTTTATTAAATTGTCAGCTTGATTTATTATAATAGGTAGTAATTGCGAAAACCTAACATTTAAATGTAATAAATTAATTTGAATAGATATTGTAAATGCAAATTGCTGCAAGTCGTAATTTATTCAATTATTTGTGTATCAGACGGGTCAAGGCCTGGCGGGCGACTGAATCCACGTGCGCAAGCCGTTTTCTTATATAATAATTTATTATTAAAGGATTAAATTGTCTTGCAAAATTTAACCACAAATAATTGTTCTATATGTTATTAACTTTGCTTAGATATTTTATTGGAAGTAAAACTTTCATATTCTTCAAGTAAAATAAGAAAAACATAAAAAAATATTCGAATTAGGCTCCTGTTCGGATTTTTTTTTCATCGAGTGAAGTTTTTGATATCATGTTTTGAACCACAAATTATCTTAGTAAATATAGTCAACTATAATAATTATCTATTTTTTTTGGCTTTAAAAAATCACTATTTCTTTGTTTACTATTGAATCAAAGTTATGTAAAATTGGGAAAATTGGGTCTCAGGTAGACCCAATTTTCCCAATTTTACATAACTTTAAAAAATCACTATTTCTTTGTTTACTATTGAATCAAAGATAAGTAAAATTGGGAAAATTGGGTCTACCTGCCCTTAAGCTCATGATAGCGGCGTCAGATGAAAGTGAAGTCACCACTTCTAGGTGTATTGCCCTCGTAACTAAGCAGGTATATAAGGCAACGTAACGCTTTTCTCGGCGTCGCAATACTGTTACGGTTATGGGACCGAAGTAATCAAGGCCCACGTGAGTGAAAGGTCTTTTATGATGATCGAGTCGCTCCGCTGGTAAGTCGCACATCTGAGGAATCCTTACTTGGCCCTTCCATCTCCTACACTTCAAACAAGCGTTCGCTACACTGCGTATTGCAGTTCTGGCTTTCAATATCCAATATCTCTGTCTCAGTTCATTCAGCACAAGTTCGTTGAAACAATGTGAAGATTGGATGTGCTGGTGTAGTATCAAAAGTCGTACGATATGATGGCGGCTGTCCAAAATAATAGGTGATTTTATATTTTCAGTCACTCCTGGGGCAGACCCAATACGAGTATTTAGTCGGAGAAGTTCATCATCGTCGAGCACAGGTACGAGCTTTGCTATGCGACTATTCTTTTTTAAGGGTTGTGTGGCTCGTAGGGCTCTTATCTCCTCTGGAAAGCTGTCTGCCTGGGCACGTTGGAGCAGCATCTTCTCGGCTTGAATGATGTGTGATGCACGAAGTTGAGAGGGGGATGTGGCGCCATCTGTGTACAATTCAGAATTTTGAGTTATAGGCCGAGGCAGTTTATTACGAAAAAATCGTGCAAATTGCAGAACGCGGGCAGTGGTGCGTAATAATCGCAACCACGAACTAAAACGCGTCGCGTTCGGTACGCAGCAGTGGGACGTCAATGAGAAGCCCCACGAGCCCTCCTGAATGGAGTTCGAAGTCTGGTGAGGTCTCGTCAACGTCTGCAACCTGCTCCATAGGCCAAGTAGATGAAAGTTCTGAAAGGAATGGTGGACTGGTAAACCACCTGTGACCTATCGTTAGGTTTAATTTTTTTGACTTTGTGGCATCATCAGCAACGTTGAGAGAGGTGGGAATCCATCTCCAATCAGAAGGATTGGAGGTCTCCAAAATCTCACCCAGCCTATGGGCTACGAAAGGTTTGAAATTTCGAGGGTCGCTCCGAATCCACTTTAGAACAGTGGTTGAGTCCGTCCAAAAAGTGGATGCAGAGGGTCTTAAACGATGCGCTTTTAAAATCGTTTGCGCGAACCTCGTCGCGATTAGTGCCGCTTGTAGTTCCAAGCGAGGGATAGAGAGCGGTTTCAGTGGCGCGACGCGTGCTTTGCTACCTATAAGTGCTGTTGATACCCTACCATCGCCAAAGCTAAAACGCCAGTAAGCGACACAGGCGTAAGCCTGTTCACCACCGTCAGCCACTACGTGAAGCTGAATATCGATAGGGTTCGACTTGCTCATATACCACCGCGGAATTCGGATGCTGGCAGTACCTTTAAGCTGATGAAACCACTCTTCACACTCGTTTGTGTATTTATCGGGTATCGGTTATAGTAATAAGCTATACTTTTTTTTTTTTTTTTTTTTTTTTTTTTTCCGGATGGGAAATCATCAAATAACCCCTCCCGCTCTGGGCGGAGCAGGAGGGAGTGTCAGACTTTTACTGACTAAAACCCATCCATGTTCCTTCATCGCCCTTTGTGTTCCGGGGCCACGGTATCTCTTTCGAATAGTCCCGCAACCCCGGCAGGCTTCGGTCCTTACGGACCCCTTCCCTTTTGCTGACTCTCTTTGAGGCGCGCGTGGAACACGAACGCGCCGTCGACACGGCCTGTCGTCATGAGACGGACGGACGGCGAGCTAGCCCATAGCCCACCGTCCACAGGCCCGCGCCTACGGTGGCCGGGGGCCACGTGGTGGTGGCCCCCGACGCCCGGGGCGTCTCCCGCGGCGGCCGGGACGTTGAGAGGTTCTCTCCCTCTCACGTTCCGCCACCTCCTTCTCTAGCATTACTGCTTCGCAGAAGGAGGTGACGGCGTCCCACTCCGTCTCGCTCCGGACCATGGCTTGCACCAGGGCCGGACGCGAGAGGTCGCCGCCGCCGATCGCCGCTTCGAGGACACGGCGGTGCTCCGCCCACGCGGGGCACACCTCCACCGTGTGTTCCACCGTGTCCTCCGGTCGATCCTCACAATGGAAGCACCCGGGCGTTTCCTCCCGCCCGATTCGGTGCAGGAACCTCCCGAACACTCCGTGTCCGGTGAGGACCTGCGTCAGGCGGAAGGTGAGGACGCCGTGGCGTCTCTCAAGCCACTCCTCAAAGAGGGGACTTATCGCCACTATCGTGGCGTGCCCTGCACGGGGTTGCGACAGTCGCTCTCTCCATGTCGCCATGAGATCCCGCCGGAAGTCTGTCCGCTGAGCGACAATTTGTCGCTGCAGCGGAGTTTCCCCCCGGCGTAGCGCCTCCGCGCGCCATTCATGTAGGCGCGCGAGGACAATCGCCTCTAGATCCCATGGCGGCAATCCGGCAAGGAGGCTCGCCGCCTCGCGGGAGATCGTACGGTACCCCCGGGCCAGCCTTACGGCTACTACCTTTTGGGGCGCGTTCAAATAGTGGGCGGCTCGCAGCCTCAATGAACGCGCCCACACCGGGGCCCCGTAAAGGGCCATTGACCGCACGACTCCCGCGTAGAGCCTCCGGCAGGAGGCGTTCGGCCCCCCCAGATTGGGCAGGAGCCGCCTGAAGGCAGCCCCAGTCCGTTCCAGTTTGGGGGCCAAACGTCGGAAATGTTCTACGAAGTTCCACCGGCTGTCAAGGACAAGTCCCAAGTACTTTAACGTCGACTCAACACCGATGGATACCCCTCCTACCGTCAGTGAGGATCCCGGAGGTGGCGCATTCCGAGGCCCATGAAAGCACATGGCCTCGGACTTGTGCAGTGCCACCTCGAGACCCAGTAGCCGGATCCTCGCAACTACTGTCGCAACCCCGCGTGTCATCGCTTCGGCCGCCGCCTCGTGCGACCTCCCCTGTGCCAGCACCAGCGTGTCGTCAGCGTAGCACACTACGCTGACACCGCTAGGGAGGTCGGCGCGCAGCACCCAGTCGTACCCGATGTTCCACAAGGGCGGCCCTAGGACCGATCCCTGCGGAACACCGCACGACATCTCTCGCCGGTTCCATTCTCCGCTGCGACCGGGGTAGATGACGGCTCTGTCCGTCAGATAGTCCCCGACCACTCGACGGAGGTAGGTTGGCACCCGGTGATACCGGAGTGCCTCCCTAATGCAGCTCCAGGGCATGGAGTTAAAGGCGTTGGCGATGTCGAGAGACACCGCCAAGACAACCCCCCCCCTGGACACCGCATCCCCCGTCGTGAGGGCTCTCACGCGCATGATGGCGTCCACCGTAGAGCGCCCCTTGCGGAAACCATACTGGTGTTCCGCAAGGTCCGGCCCAGTCCCCGTGTGACTGTCTGTCTCATGCCTTTAATTATTAAGCAAATATCTTAGTCTTGATTCTTATTTTAAAAACAAAACACATCTGCCACTTACAAATCCATTAAATTTCTATTTTATGGTTTGACGACGGGACAGGGTACCGTAATTAATTATAACGCAAGGTCCCGTCCTCTTGTAAACACACGATAAGAACCGGCCAAAAGAAATATTTCAAAGAATTCTTTAGAAACGTTAAGATATCCTATTTTTACGAGCGGCTCTGAGTGGCAAAAGAACACGTGTTCGCAATATACTCTGGTTATTGGTTTTTACTAAACGGACCCTTAAAACAATTGAAACATTCACAAAAAGCTTCAACCAGCGAAGCGCGGGATTTCTGAGAAAGGTTCAAGCAAAAAGAGGCTGAGACGGTTGAGAGAAATCGCAAGGAAGTGATGTGATGTGGTGGGCTCGAGGCAGTCGAGTTTACACGGCGAGAGAGTCCGGACGATATATATTTGAGTTAAGTTAGGAGGACGTGGTAAAATACCACGAGTCTAAGTTTAAGTGTGTTGGCGCGAGAGTGCGATATTTTGATAAGTTAAATATAGTTGTGATGAAAGCCCGGTTTAGACTAACGTAGTATGAGTCGTTAGAGCACTAGTACGTCCTAGATTAGGCTCGTGAAATTGGCGTAGTCTTGGTACCAAGATGCACACGTCGGTCAATATTTATAAGCTAAATATAATTAGTGGTAATAAGGCTAGTCAAAGTGTGTGACAACCAGGCGCGAGGGAGACGGCAGAGAAAGGAGTCGCGCGTTGGCGGGCGTAGGCGAAACTGGTAATGTGTGAGCTATAGATTGACCATCTTCAATGAACACTTGGTAAGTGTTAATTATATTTAAATCCTATCTAAAATTATCGTTTGACGGTAGCACAGAAGGGCTGATAATAATCATTTATTTCAGCATGACGGAGCGATTGCTTCACGTCATCAAAATGTATATTATTATCCCATGTGTTATTATGTTTTCACGTCCTACTCCATACCTAAGCGAATATTCAGAAGCGGCGTTTGATTTTAGGGAGACGGCGACAGCCGCCTGACACCTGACCAATGACGAATATTGACTAATATCAGACTCACTACAAAAGGGCGGTCGAACCGTAATACATTTTGATTAGAACAAACTACATTGTCCAGTGGTGTAGACAGCACCATAGTATTCGCAGATTGATTGAACCAAATTATATTGTTCAGTATTATAATACCAGTTTGTACCTGTGTTACAAATCAATCAAACGCTACTGATGAATACTGCTTCCTGAAAGGTCTAGCTCAGAAAATGTTCAATGCCTTTGGTGACAACACTCCTGGGAGAGGGGTAGGCTCCCCAAAGTATCACAAATTAAATTGATAGCATCGTTCTAAAGAGCGCTAGGGCCCGTGTCTCGTTAAAACCAAACCCGGCCACTGGTAGGCCTATTTCTGAATCGTCACTATTTAGCGAGACACGTAATCACTACATGGGGTAGTGTAGAGGAGTGAGAGGTGACGAAACAATTACCACTTCGGTGTTCACCAATGACAATTGCAATATGTTCTGCTACAGACTAAGTCTACGGTGCGCTTGTGCAAATTGTGTTATGTATAGTAAATGGGGTAGACGGCCGTAAGGGTTTATCAACAAAAGTACGCGTGTAATTAAAAATACTGAAAACTTGTCTTCCTCAATGGTAATGGCCTCACAACCCATTGCCTTAGTATTGTGAAAGACATGTAAGTAGTGCTTAGGGAACGTTTGTTGTTAGTGTTCGTAGCAAAGTCCTTAGTAGGTCTAAGCGCCTAGGACTAACAGCACACGTACGCCGGCAAACGTTGTAAAACTACTCCATGTTGATGACATGGGCTTGTTTGCGTTTGCAAAGCGGCATCTAGTTTGGAATTAAATAAAGTAACGTAACGAACTAATCAATAATAATTTCTTAAGTGCAAGCGTAACGTTTCCCTACCAACCTTTCACCATATATCATATATTTGCGCCCTCTTGTCTTATTAGCTTCACACCTTATTGATGTTTTGCCTTTTAAGATTTGTTGTTATTCATGTATTTATGTTTAACTGTGAATTCCCAATATTAACTTCACCTTGAATTCCACCCCTGTCCATTTGCCTCAAAGGACGGGACAGGGCAGCCCCAAATTGGGAATCAGTCCTCTTGTCAGTGGGAGGCCGACCAGTCAGGGACGAAGCCTACAGGGTCGTGCGGATGGCGGGGCGCGACCTTTTCCCCTTCGGGGGAAACTGACCAAAATACTAATATTTGCATGAATTAGGAAAAAACGAAAATTTTATCAGCTTAGGGTAATTTAGAAACAGTCACACCCGCAAGGTGCTCGGCGAGGCAATAAGCTATACTTACGCTTCATATTCATCATTCATAATACTATTTATCATGCTTTTTATTTGTTTATATATCTACACTCAGCAAATCGATTTAAATACGATTCTTTAACTTGAAAATAGCTGAAATAAAATATTATTATAATTTTCATGTTGTGATATTTACGTCAAGCGTCAAATTGTCAAACTGTCAGTTAGTTTTTTAATTCTCTTTCTGCTCAGTCTATGGTCTAGCTCTATGATTTCTCTTTTTGGTTTGTATAATTTAAATTATTTTTATCAATATGCTTAGCCAATGTATTTTATAAATTATTACGATTGTTTAATAACTTAATATTAAATGATTATATTTATAAAATTCTTTACGCACTCATGTATATGTCCTGGCCGACTACACTTGTCAGTTGAGATGATGGCCACACTAAGAAAACTAAGATTTGAAAGAAAATCATAGCAATCATAATCATAAAACAAAATTTCTTGTTACAAACACTTTTTAAACTTTCACGGTTTAAAACTAAACTTATATTGTCACTTACGGGATATCTTCCGTGATTGTTTAGTTTTGAGCTCCCGATATTTCGTGATAGGTTAGGTTAGGTTAGGTTAGGTTAAGCGGAAGAAGGCGGCGGTTGCAATCGCGCCTCCTACCTCCCAAGAGGCCACGCTACCGGCGACCGCACCTCCCACCCAGGAGGCCTGGACGACGGTGGTGAAGAGGGGGCGCAAAAAGAGCGCACCGCAGCCGACACCGCCCCAGGTACCGGCTCGATCAGAGGGCACGAGGCCGCCCAGGGTCACTACCCCACGCTCCGAGGCTGTAGTTATTACACTGCAGCCCGAAGCCGTAAGCAGGGGAGTGACCTACAAGTCGGTCCTGGCGGAAATGAAGCAGAAGCTTCAATTTAGTGAATTTGGCACCCCGGCTGGTTTCGTCTTCAGGACGGCAGCCACGGGTGCCAAGATGCTTCAGGTGTCGGGTGCGGGAAGGCAGGAGAGGGCGGACAAACTGGCTGCCAAACTCCGGGAAGTCCTAAAGCCAGAGGACGTCCGAGTGTCCAGGCCATTGGTCACGGCTGAATTGCGCGTGGAAGGCCTGGACGACTCGGTAACCCCGGAGGAAGTAGTGGCGGCCATGGCCAAAACCGGTGGCTGTCCGCTAGACAGCGTGGTGGTGGGCGAAATCCGCAGCGGCACGGACGGGATGGGCACTGTTTGGGTGCGGTGCCCGGTCGCGGCTGCAAACAAAGTTGCAGATGGTGGGCGACTGCTGGTAGGCTGGGTGTCTGCCAGGGTCAAGCTCCTGCCAAAGCGGGCTTTGCACTGCTTCCGGTGCCTAGAAAAGGGGCACGTCAAGGCACAATGCACTGCACAGGTCGACCGCAGCGAACTATGTTTCCGCTGCGGTCGATCTGGCCACAAGGCGGCCCAGTGCTCTGGAGCGCCAAACTGCAGCCTTTGCGCAGCTGCAGGGAAACGCTCGGAGCACAGACTTTGCGGGAAGGCCTGCAAGGCACCCAAGTCTAAAAACAAGAAGTCTAGAGCTGTCGGAGAACCTGCGCCTCTCCCACAGCCTGACTCCCGACCCAGGGAAGGAGGAGCCGAGGAAATGGAATGTCATTAATGGCACAATACCGTTTCCTCCAGGCGAACATTAACCACGCCGCCAGAGCTCAGGATCTATTGCTCCAGAGCATGGCGGAGTGGTTGATCAACGTGGCTGTGGTCGCCGAGCCGTATTTTGTCCCCCCCCGCGATAACTGGGCAGGGGACCTGGACGGCTCGGTGGCCATCATTGGCGGGACTCTTGACAGTCCGTCCCGAGGACACGGTTGGGTGGCTGCCCTCGTGGACGGCATAGTCACAATTGGGGCGTATTTCTCCCCCAACAAGAGTCTCGCTGACTTTGAGGAGTTCCTTGTCGAGCTAGGTGCCGTCGTGAGCCGGTTCCATCCCCGCCCGGTGCTGGTGCTCGGGGATCTCAATGCCAAGTCTGCGGCATGGGGATCCCCGATCACCGATCCCAGGGGTGAGGTGTTGGAGGAGTGGGCGGTCGAGACCGGCCTGATCGTCCTGAATCGGGGCTCGGTGTACACGTGCGTGCAGCAGCGGGGCGGGTCCATAGTGGACGTGTCGTTCGCAAGCCCCGCTGTTGCGAGCCGTGTGCGCGACTGGCGAGTTGCCGCAGAGGTGGAGACGCTGTCGGACCATCGATATATTCGATTTGACGTCTCCACCCAGACTGCGGACGGCGGTCGCCCGTCGGCCCCGCAAACGGATGGTCCTCGCTGGTCGTACAAGCGTATCGACAGGGAGCTTCTCGAGGAGGCCGCAATCCTCCAGGCCTGGGTCCGGGAGTCAACGACGAACGAACCCGTCGACGTCGAAGCGGAGGCGCAGTGGTTCCGCGGGGCAATGACGCAAATTTGCGATGCGTCTATGCCCCGCGTCACCCAAGCCACAAGGCGCCAGCTGTATTGGTGGTCCGCCGTCATCGCGCAGTTGCGCGTGACGTGCGTGGAGGTGAGACGCCAGTACACCCGATTCATTCATTCATTTTTCAAGGTCTTTATTAGTACTTAAGGTTTACAATACAGTTTACAAACGATCTTATTCTATTTGTACACCAATCACGATTTATGTTGTTACACAGGCAGCTATAGCCTTTACAAACATTAAAACATGTTGTTACTATTAATATTATTTTACAATGATATGACTTACTTATTATTACATGTTCAAATATGGGGTATGTGCAAGTCTTAGTGTTGACGCACATAATTTTAAAAATGTTTGACTATACAGAATGTACGCTTATAATATAATAATTATGTTAAACTAATATAAGGCAAGTAGCGGGTAGACCGCAAACAGATCACACATTCTCCGGCCGAACGAGCGGCGTCGGCTAGTAAGCGAGCTGTCGTCATGATGCGTCATGGAGGAAATAGTGATGGGGCAGTCGGTATCGATTGTACGTACGGGCGTACGGCAATGAACTGAGTCTACTTTTACCAATTGACGATATTAGGGAGTTACGATGTGCTGGGTTTTTATACAAATAAAATTTACGCGAAGTTTTTAAAATGAAATCTTTTATGGATGGATAATTTAAACGGTTGTGTAATTTTCTAAGGTTGGTGCGAAATGGTGTATTATACGATAGTTTTAGGGCTTTATTTTGTATTATTTGGAGTTTGTTATATTTGGTTTCCGATAGACTAGACCAAACAGGTGCTGCGTAAGTTAGGCAGGGTCTAACAAGTGTTGAATAAATGTGCAATTTGGTTGAGGAACTGAGAACAGACTTGCGATTCAAAATTGGTTTTAAAGAATTTAGGGCTTTAACACCTTTGCTTATAATTAGTTCAGTGTTTTTATTCCAATTGAGTGTCTTGTCTAATATAATACCTAAATATTTAACCGAAGGACGCCATGTAATCTGAAAGTTATCAATGTTTACAAGTCTGGTGGGAGGAGCGCGTTTCCTGGTAAACAGAATGCCTTCAGTTTTTGTTGAGTTAACTTTAAGTTTCCAGGCTTTAAAGAAATTACTGAGTAGTTCCAGTGAGTATTGTAGTCGTCCAGTTACTACATCAACGTCTTTGTGGGTCGCAAATGTTGCTGTATCGTCAGCGTAGATGGCGAGTTGTGTGTGAGCCTGTTTGGGAATGTCATTCAGGTACAGTATGAAGACGTAAGGGCCCACGAGCGAGCCCTGGGGCACACCAGCTGGGATGGTCTTAGGATCAGAATGGTCATTGCCTATATAAACGGAGAACGATCGATCTCGTAAGTAGTTCTGGATGAGTTTTACTAAACAGAGAGGAACTCCAAATTTAATTAATTTGTGTAACAGGCCATCATGCCAAACAGAATCAAATGCTTTTTCTATGTCTAATAAAATCATGCCTGTGGAGAGGCCACCGTTTAGCCCGTGAGCTATGTGCTCCGCTACTCTGGCTAGCTGTTGTGTGGTTGAGTGTGAGCTACGAAATCCAAACTGTTCAGGGATCAAATTATGTGCAGTTATTTTTGTGAGGCGGGATAAGATAATGGCTTCTAGGAGTTTCCCTAAGCTTGGTAGTAAACTAACTGGGCGATAGCTAGATGGGCTGAGCTGATCTTTCCCAGGTTTTTTAATAGCTATGATTTTGGCGTGTTTTAATGAACTTGGGAAGTGTGCAATGCGCAAACACCCATTAAACACTTTAGTCAAATAGACGATAGCTTTTTGAGGGAGGTTTTTCAATAAGCCATTTCCCAGGCCATCAAATCCAGGCGCTTTGTTTGATTTTAGTTTACCCAGGAGTTTTCGGATTTCATTCGGCCTGACAAGTGATGGGTAGTCACTCATCTGGTAACAATCGAGCAGCCTGATCGATTCTTTGACTGCCTCTTCAATACTAGGATCACTAACCCAATGTTTGGTTAGGTTCATGTTCTCAAGGAAGGTATTAGCTAGAGTTTCACATTGTTGATGAACAGAGGTGGTGGTGGTGTTATTTGACATTTTAAGAGGGGGAATTGAGATAGGTTGATGGTTCAGTGACTTGACCACTCTCCATAAATCCGTAGTGGGATTGGTGACTTTCGCTAATTTATTGTTCCAGGCATGGTCATTTAGGGTTTGGATCCCAGACTTAATACATTTCTGCATGTTGTTCACTTGAGAGAATAGCTGACGTCGTTTAAATGGAACGTACTCATCTAAGGCCAATTTTCGAAGACGATTTTTGGTTTTTATTTGTGACCTGATCCGACGTGGGAGTTTATAACCACTATCACTGGGTAACTTACTTGCGTTTATTACAGATGTGGTGAAGTGTTCAATAGCAAGGTCAATTTCCGAAGGTGTGTTAAAAGTGGCTTGGTTCAAAGTTATAGACTCGTTCAAGTGGGATCTATAACTTCTCCAGTCCGCTTTTGTACAATTAAATATGATGCGCCTGTGTCTGTTGACTTTACCAGTTACAGTGAAGCAAACAGGTAGGTGGTTTGACGAAAGGCGGGTGATTACCTGAGGCTCTGAAAGGTGATAGACAGAGTTAGCTAGGATAATGTCGGGTGTAGATGGTGTGTGCGTGCTATGGTAGTGGACTAGAGTAGGGCGAGATGGAGCAAGGATGTCATATTCATTGTTTATCATGTGATCGAAAAGTACCTCGCCGTGGACGTTTGAGCGAGAGCAATGCCAGTAAGGGTGTTTGGTGTTCAGATCACCCATTATTAGGGTTTTTGATTGGACATGAATCATTTTGTCTAGGTCTGTAGGTATTAGGGCTAGGTTAGGAGATTGATAAGCTGAGATAAAAGCAATTGTCTGATTCGATACAGCAACTTGTATTCCAACACATTCGAGGTTTTGAGTAATTGGTAAATTTAGTGAGGCATGTTCTATGTCGGATTTGACTAAGATGGCAACTCCCTGACCGAGTCCGTCAGGTTTTTTGTCACACCGATAGCAGGTGAAGCCCGGAGTGTGTAATTTGGTATTGGGGGATAATCTAGTCTCTGACAAAGCTATGATGTCAATAGAAAGCTCGCTTACCAGATCCAACAGTTCTGCAATTTTAGATC
Source organism: Xestia xanthographa (assembly GCA_905147715.2). Classification (NCBI taxonomy): domain Eukaryota; kingdom Metazoa; phylum Arthropoda; class Insecta; order Lepidoptera; family Noctuidae; genus Xestia; species Xestia xanthographa. The sequence goes on from LR990664.1 coordinate 27,566,593, forward strand.
GAATGCCATCAGCATTCCAATATAAGATTCGCACATTTTGTGTTCTACACATATTGACCAAGATGAGTTAAAATTAGAATGACTTTGTCCATCATATTGGTACATCCTAGAAATTGGCTCTTGATAGTTTTTATGGTCATCAATATTGCTAGCATATCAGCTGTGGCCGGATCTTGAGCACTATCTGGAACGGTGGCCTTATGGGTATTGGGAGCAGCAACGAAGTTCCAGGGTCGTCCGTCGACAACATTGGTTTTCAGTGGGGGTTTCATAGTCCTAGTGGCTTTGAGTTGATCTTGACGTTCTCGCAAGATTTTTAAATAATTTTCTCTCTCTTTGCATTGGCGAAAGTTGGCAGGATGATTTCCACCACAATTACAGCACTTGGCTGGTTGATCCCGGGTCTTTTTGGGGCATTCCTCGGTCTGGTGAGGGTCGGTACATTTAACACAGCGAGGCGCTAAGTTACAGTTGGCGGAAGAATGGCCGAATCCTTGGCATCTGTAACACTGAGTTCCATAGCGGTTGTTGCTTCGGTATTTTCGAATTTGGACTACTGTATTACAAAGGAGCCTGATCTGCCGAAATTTTGCGAAATCAGCACCAGGTGGCAACTGAACCAGAAAAGGAGGGCAGTAAGAAGATTTTTCTGCAGGAACTTTCATTTTACGAACAATCACGTTCTCGAATCCAAGCGAGGCGATTTCAGCTGATAGTCCATCCTCGACGTAGTTAGGAAGACCGAAGATAACTGCTTTAAGCAACTTCTCATCCTTTCGCGAGTAAGTGTGGAAGGCTATATCCTGGATGCGCAAGCCGTCTTTGATGGCTTGATGACTTTCAGGTGTGTGGCAGTTGACAGCTACTCGATTATTACGTCTGTACTGCAGGTGAAAATTTTTCGAGTGAGATGAGATTGTGGTTCTGATGAACTCGTGCGTCCAAGTGGGTTCTATGTCTAAGACAATAGGAGGAATTCGAGCTACCTTTTTTGTGACAGCATCACGAAATCTTGCGCTAGAGTTAGCAGCCGGTGATTGGTTGCCAGGCAGGTTGCTAAAGCTGTTGCTAGTTTTGATTGGCTCCGGTAGGCTTTGTTCAGCTTGACGCGCAGTTCTTTTGGGAATTTTCCATTCACTGGTTTTAATGGGGCCTTCTAGGGGGCGTTTGCCAACAGAGTTGGAGCGTGTCAGAAAACGATCCATTTCGACAACTCTTTATCGAGCGTGTTCCCATCACTAGTACCGATGCGAAAAGAAGTGGGTAGGGATTATAGATAAGACGTGCAACCGAAACGAGCGCGCGCGCCGAACTGTACAGTACACCCGATACCGGAGGAGACGTCGTCGGGTTCCGGAGGAAGAGGCCGCGCTGTATGAGGTGTACCGCGCGGCCAAGGAGGCTCTGTGGCTGGCCGTCGGCGAGGCTAGGACTCGAGCCAGGGAGGAGATGTTGTCGACCCTCGACGGGAATCCGTATTCCCTTATCGTGCGGTCCGAGGGAAACTTCGTGGCTGGGCGCCCCCACTCACTGAGAGTCTGCAGCCTCAGCTGCTGGAGGAAGTGGTCGCAACGCTCTTCCCTGCTAGAGAAGAGCATGTACCGCCGCCGATGGCTCTGCCCACAGCCACAGAGCCAACGGATGAGGAGGACGTCAGCGTCCCCGAGGTGACAGAGGCAGAGATGAGGGCGGCAATAACGCGGCTTCGGGCCAAAACCGTTGCCCCGGGACCCGACGGAGTTCCTGGTGTCGCGCTTGCCCTCGCTCTGAAAGAGCTAGAGCCCCAGCTGAGAGGACTCTACTCAGCGTGTCTTGAGCAGGGCCAATTCCCTAGTGAGTGGAAAAAGGGTCGTCTGGTCCTGCTCAAGAAGGCGGGGCGCCCAGCGGATTCGCCATCCGCATACCGGCCCATAGTGCTGCTGGACGAGGTGGGTAAGCTTTTCGAGCGGATTATTGCTGCCCGCCTCGCCGGCCACTTGTACAGAGAGGGGCCGGATCTGGACGATAGCCAGTTCGGCTTTCGGCATGGGCGCTCCACTGTGGACGCCATAATGCGGGTAAGAGTCCTGGCGGAGGAAGCGGTGTCCCGGGGCGGGGTGATGTTGGCGGTGTCCTTGGACATCTCCAACGCTTTCAACACCCTGCCCTGGAGCTGCATTCGGGAGGCGCTGTGTTATCACAGGGTGCCCCCGTACCTCCGCCGCATCGTTGGGGCTTATTTGGCGGAAAGGTGTGTCACCTACAGGGGACGCGACGGCGAAGGCCGGCGCGACATGTCGTGCGGTGTTCCACAGGGATCGGTCGTCGGCCCACCCCTGTGGAACATCGGCTACGACTGGGTGCTGAGAGGCGAGCTCCAACCGGGGGTGGCCCTGGTGTGTTACGCAGACGACACACTGGTCACGGCCCGAGGGAGCTCGTACAGGGAGGCAGCGTTGCTGGCCACGGCTGCGGTCTCACAGGTTGTGGGCCGCATACGGCGCCTGGGCCTGGAGGTGGCCCTCAACAAGTCGGAGGCCGTGGTCTTTCACGGTCCCCGGCGGGCGCCACCGCCGGGATCACATATTGTGGTCGGGGGTACTCCAATCGCTGTCGAGTCCACCATGAAGTATCTGGGATTGGTGCTCGACAGCCGTTGGAGCTTCGGCCCCCACTTCCAGCGGCTGGCGCCCAAGTTGATGGGCGCGGCGGGCGCACTCGCAACGCTGCTTCCCAATCTGGGGGTCCCGAGCACCGCCTGTAGGAGATTGTACCTGGGGGTCTTGCGATCCATGGCCCTGTACGGGGCCCCGGTGTGGGCCTCTGATCTGACGGCCGGCAGCATCGCGATCCTGCGAAAGCCGCAGAGGGCGATGGCCGTCAGGTCTGTCAGGGGGTATCGCACAGTCTCCTACGAGGCGGCTTGTGCACTGGCCGGGTCACCACCCTGGGACCTGGAGGCGAGAGTCCTCGCGTCACTGTACCGGTGGCGCGAGGAGGTGCGGACGCGGGGCGGTGGACCGATACAGCGAGAGATCGATCTGCGTCGGTCTCAGCTCCGCGAGGTCATGGTGGCGGAGTGGCGGGAGAGGCTTTTGCGCCCTACCGCCGGCCTCGGTACCATCGAGGCGATCCGACCAGTGCTCGAGGAATGGCTCGAGAGAAGGCACGGCTCCCTGTCGTTTCGGGCGACGCAGGTGTTCTCGGGGCACGGTTGCTTCGGGAAATACCTGTGTCGCATAAACAGGGAGCCGGACGCCCGCTGTCATCACTGCGTCCATTGTCTGGAGGATACGGCGCGGCATACGCTGGCAGAGTGTGTCGCATGGGAGGAGCCGCGCCGTGCCCTCGTGACAGAAGTGGGAGCCGACCTGTCGCTGCCGGCCGTCACTCGCGCGATGGTCGGGAGCGCAGAGTCGTGGGATGCGGTGATCTCCTTCTGTGAAACGGTCATCTCACAGAAGGAGGCTGCGGAGAGGTTGAAGGAGGTCGAGACCGCTCTCCCCACCCGCAGCAGACGTGTCGGGCGTCGGAGGAGGCGGACAACGCCCTCTTCCGGCCCCCCTAAACGGGTCCAGAGGGACGGCGGACTTGGGGACGTCCGCCGCCCCGCCGAATAACTGGACCCGAGGCGGTGGCGCGTAGTGTTCAGCGCGCGCCCCTATTGGCGTTGGGGGGGGAGTACACCTCACTCCCCCCGCAAACATGAGGTGGCCCGCAGAGGCGGGCCAGCACTAGCCGGGGATCGTGGAAGGCGCACTAGTTCCCATGATCTCCGGTGCAAGTGTGGGAAAGGAACACCGGGGTGGTTTTTAGTCGGTTAGAGTCCGACAGACCCCTCCGCCCGCCCCAGGGCGGAGGACATCCGTGTGGATTTTCCACCTCGGCAACAAAAAAAAAAAAAAAAGGTTAGGTTAGGTTAGGTTTTTTTTTTTGTGCTTTTCCCCGTTCCTTCCAACGGGCTCTTGTTATTCTAAATTTCTCATTCATTCCAGTTCTATCATTTATTCCTCTCGCACTTTCAAGCTTCATACTTTGTCTTTCTTTCACACATCCTTTCATTCTTAGCCGGGTGGGACTCCCGCTACTTCTATCTACTTTTATTATTTAGTTTTCTTTATTTAGGGATATTCAACACAAGTCTGTTTTATTTACATTATTTGCTTCTTACGGATACTATTACATGCTGTTTTCTTTAAGTCTATTTCTTTCTTAACTATGTTCTTAACTATGTTTCTATATGCTAAGTTTTATGTTCTAAACATCTGATATACTGTTTTTGCACATATAGTTTACGAACAATCTCTCTTATGTCTATTACAATGTGTGCTTATTTTGATACATTATTATTACCTAATTAAAATATCTAACTTCTTTTCTTATATGATTAGTTTTACATTCATTTCCTCATCTTATATCTATACAATATCAGGTTTATTTTAATACATTACTTGCTTTTTTTTTATCTAACATAGTATCTTAACATAACTTCTTACTTTCTAACATATTTAACTCTATTTCTATAACACAATTTTTCTGTACGTATTTTCGGTATTGGACACACGGTTTGGATATGCTTAATTAGGACTGTTCTAGGGGCTTGTGTAACTTCCTTCCACTTTTTTTTTGCGTTAATTATATTCCTTTCTATTTCGCCAATAATATATATATACTTATGTTTTACATATTTATTGTCAATTCTTATTCAGTGTTTTTTACTATTTTCAACTCTTTCAGGTGTTGTATGGGGTGTGTGTTCGGTGTTATGTGTGTGTTTTGATATATTTGTATATATTTACTATATATTTTGTATATCTGTGTTTGTCGTTGTTTTCTGGTTTCCATGTTTCTGTTCATTTTGTAGTTATAATCCACTTTCGTTGTGTACTCCCAGTTTGTGTTGCTGTATTGGTGTGTTACTGTGTGTGTTCCTGTGTGTGTTCCCGTATGTGTCGAGTGTGTTAAGTGTACCCTAAGAAGCAGTTTAGGCGTATGCCGTCGTCGTCCGGGCCAGATAATCCCACTTCTTGCGGGTCGGACATTCCATGCTGAAGGCATTGTGGTCGGTCCTCTGGAGCTTTGAGTGCAGGCAGTTGCAGCACTGCGGTTCGTTCCCCGCAAGAAATTCTGAGCATTTCTCTCGGAGGTGCGGTCCTCCGCAGTGACTGCACCTGTCCACACTCTCGGTGCAAAATTTCCGGCCATGTCCGAAAGCCAGGCACTTTGTGCATTGGATGAGCGGTGACTGGTCCTCCACCCTGACCCTTTGCAGGTCAAGGTAGAGGGCACCAGACTCCGTCATCCTCTGCCAAACCCTGGGTCTGACCTGGACGACGACGTGCGCCGTCTTGGGGTTTCGGGTCCTTTTCTTGTACTTTACTTGTATTTCCGTCTCGTCTTCGTCCATGTCCCTAAAAATATTCTTGTTTTGGGAGTGGAGCGCCTTGACCATGTCTTCGTCGGTGCCGTCTAAGAAGACGTCCTTGAGTACAACCAACGGGTTTTTATTTTTCATGGGCGCTACCACTAGCCCTTCGCCTCGGCTCTCGATCCTTTCCTGTACTCTTTTCAGTTCCTCCTCAGTGTCGCACCCCAGTATAACCGTTTGGTTTTTGGCCTTCCTCACCTTGTTTATTTTTAAGCCAGTTTCCCTGGCATCGACCGCCTTCTTCACTCTGGCTAACACCTCGTCCACAGTCTCCAGGCTGCCCTCGAGGGTGACCGCCATCGAGTGAAGTGCCGGCCGATACCCGGGTCTGGCTGCCGTGACGCTGGCATATGACGTCACCTCGGTTGTTGGATCAGCCTCCACTCTCTTTATAGCCTCCTTGACGTCCCTGGCGGCTTCGTCTATCCTGAGCTCGAGGACACCCTGCCCCACCTCAACCTTGCAGCTGAGTTCCTCGAGCTGGTCGCCGATCTTATCTAAGAGGTCGGCGCCGCTGTCGTTAATCTCGTCTTTAATATCCGAGGTGACTTTTGAGACCTTCTCTTCGAGTTGGTTGAGCCGCATCTCCAGGTTCGATTCCACCCTCTTTAGCCTTCCCAAGATATCCTCCGATAGTTCGGGTGGGGTTGGCTTGGTGTCAGTTGTGGGAGGAATCGTTCCAGACGCTGTTTCCAGGCTCTTAACGCGCTTGCTCAACTCGAACAAGGTCCGCAGGCACTTATCTGACTGTGTTTCCAGGAAGATCTTGATGTCTCTCCGCATCTGAGGATAACCTTGGACTCTGGTTGGAATGTCCTCAAATGTCTTCATGACCTCCTGTAGCAGTTTGTCAGTGGACGAAGTGGCAAAGATGTTCGTTTGCATTTTGTAGGCGTCCATTATGTCTACGGACCTCCTTTTCCGCTCTGGCCTCCGGATAAAGGTCTTTGCGGCGTCCAGCGCCTGCGCCGGCTGTCCCATCGGTCTGGGAGTGGTGGTGGTGGGGGGGGGGATGCGACGGCACCAGAGGTTCCTGCCGATGGCGACAGTGGCGTTTTGGCTGTCGACATAGCCTCATGAGTTCCGCCGGCGCCGGCCCTCTCCCCTCTCCCTGTTGGGTTAGGTTAGGTTTTTTTTTTTATTTCTTACTCCTCTGACTCAAGTCAAAGCCTGTGGTTACTTTTTTAATTTAGCAAAAGGAGGAAAAATCCGTCATGGACGCCTGGGAAGGGAGGACCCAGGCAGTGCCGGACTCTACCGGCTAAAAAACCGCCAACTGCTTTTTCTCTTTTTCGCTTTTTTTTTTTTTTGGCTGTGCCACTTGGGCTTATGCTCTTTTTCTGAATTTTATCACTATACACTATACAATCTTAACTATTTACCCACCACCATAACAACTTGCAATGTTTTATAATCCAACTGTTTGCCTTACTTTTTGTATTCTTAAATATCTAGTTTACAGATTGTGCTTACTTTTTATTTTATAATATAAACAGCAGCGTCTTTATAGCTACAATTTAATCTACTTAATATAATATACAATTTGGGATTCCAGGCTTACAACACCCACTTCATTCTTGAGCTCTTTTCTGCCCAGTATTATTATAATCTTATATACAATGTTCTTAAATCTTATAATTATAATTTTATTACTAAAAGTAAGCTTATTCTTACTTTTAAATTGTAATATTATTACTTAATAATTTCCGTGTATGATGTACAATATATTCAACAATATACGGTCATCATACTTTTGTTACTTGTTTCTCTTTACGACTGCTTCAACTAGTTTTAAGCAATAGTCCATGAACGTTTTCCTTCTCTTGTCCACCATAATACATTTTATGTTTTCTGCTGTAAGTTTTGTATCCAGTATCTGTTCAATTTTGTATCTTTCACATCCAAACACTGGGCATTCTAAGACAATGTGGGGGACGGACTCTTTTACATCTGGGTCACAGGTGCATGAAGGACTCTCCTTACACTTAAAGCGGCTTTAGTATTCGGAGAATCCCCCATGGCCGGTCAACAGTTGAGTGCTCAGACATGTCGGTTTGAACTTGCGAATCACACTGTATGCAGCAATCACATCCGGGAAGAAGAGTTTCGTTATTCCGGCTACTTCTCCTGATTTATATCTCGCGTCCCATTCGCGAATCGAGTCCAATCGGAGCTGTCGCTTCGCAAATGAGACTGGATACATGTCGTAGTCCGGTTTCCTCTTGCTTGATGCTGCAGCGGCTTCTTTGGCAAGCTGGTCAGCCCTTTCATTTCCCTCCAATCCTGCGTGTGCTTTAATCCAGAACAGAGATACCACTTTGTTCTGTCGAGATGCTTCTGATATGTTCTCGCGGGTTTCTACAGCTAGTGGATGGAGGGAGCTGAGGTTTGCAACCGTTTGTAATGCCGCCATAGAGTCACTGTAAATGCCGAATGTGAGTGCACCGTGTTTATTTATTCGCCTCGTGGCTTCGCAAACGGCTAGTAATTCTGCTTGGTAGACTGTGCAGTATGACGGCAAGCAAAGTTTTACAGTCCGGGTTTCCGCTTCGCCCTCCCACACGGACAGCGCTGCGCCAACCTTTCCCCCAATCTTACTGCCGTCTGTGAAGATTTTTACTGCACAGCCACCATTCGCGTCCACGTCGTTCTGGTCTCTGAGGCATGTCAGCTCGAGATCTGCGAGAGCTGCAGGGTGTGGCGCTTTTTTTGCTGGCATTTGTCGCTCGATCTCTCTGTCCCCCAGTTCGGGCAGGGGCGCCCCCTTTCTGATCCTGTATAGTGAGGCTACCTCACGTACACGAAGATCCAGTGGGAGCACTCCCGCCAGAACCAGTGCTGAGTTCAGAGAGACCGTGCGATAAGCCTTGCACATTTTTTGTGCGAAGCCTCTCTGCACAGTTCCGAGCTGTTTTTGCACTCCTAGTTTCCCGGCAGCCGTTGCCCAAACGCTCGCCGCATATAAAATGATGGGTTCAACGGTTGCTGTGTAGATTGTGCGTATGACTTCGGGGTGGAGGCCCCAACTCGCCTTCGCTACTCTTGCGAGTTGGCCGTAGATGTTTATGGCCTTCCTACAAACATCCGCTACGTGTGCGTTGAAGGTGAGCTTTTCATCGAACGTCACACCCAACATCTTAATTTGTTTGGACATGCCGATGTCCACCCCCTCCATGCTCAAGTGCGGAGTGTCGAATTTAAGCTTGCGCGTGATTACCATGGCATTGGTTTTATGAGGCGCGAATTTGAGCTTATTTTCGACACTCGACACCCTACACCCGAACAAGTTCGAGAGCGGCATTGGCCTGTCCTTGCACATGTTGTGCCGTGTGACCGTCGAACACCATGACGACGTCGTCGGCGAACACCTGCACGTAGTGTCCTTCGGCTTCAAGATTACCTAGCAGGGGGTCCAGCAAGACATTCCACAGTATGGGCCCACCTATGGACCCTTGAACGCATCCTTTGTTAGTCGCTTTGGTGAAGGTTTCCCCGTTATACCTCACCGTGACCATTCTCTGGTCGAGGTAGCTGTCAATGACTCTTCTAATATTTAAGGGACAGTTTCTTTTTGCCAGTTGGACTCTGATCGCTGGCCACCAGGCGCTGTCAAAAGCGCCCTCTATATCCAGTGAAACGACGGTTATGATTTTCTTCTCGTCTAGTTTTTTATTTATGTGTTGCATCAGTTTATAGAGGGCGTCTTCGCAGCTCTTTTGGGGCATGAATCCAAACTGCTTTTGGTTCAATCTCGGCAGCAAGTGATATTTAAGTCTGGCGACCAGCATTTTTTCGTATACCTTGCCCAATACCGGTAACAGTCCTATGGGGCGGTAAGACTTGGGGGTAGTGTACGACTCTTTTCCTGGTTTCCTTAGGACTATGACTGTCGCTTCTTTCCAGACAACTGGGAAATAATGTAGCTCTAGGCATTTATTTAGTACTTCCAGGAAAAGTTTGGGGTCACTTCTTACGGCACGGCTGCAAATGTCTGCTGTAAAACCGTCAGCACCAGGCGCCTTTTTCGGGTTCAAGGAATCCAGTGCGCTGAGTAGTTCCGTCATTGTGAACGGTGGATCGTCCTGTCCCTCAGATGGTTGGAGATTTACAACTGATGTTGATGGTTCCTCGTGTCTCGCTGCGTCTGGTTATCATTCTCCTCAAGGTCTTCTGGGTAGAATGTCCTTGCTAGCAACTCCACAGAGCCTTTTGCGTCAAGGGTGATGCCGTCGTCCACCAAGGGTATGTCTTCCTCTCTCTTAGCCGTTCTCCCTATAACCCGATAAATTCCCTCCCACAAATTTTCTTTATCCTGTTTGCCGCAAAACTCTTTCCAACTGGTGATCTGGGCCTCCATTGCTGTTTAGTACAACGAAACATATATTTTTTTTTATCTGTATTTAACTAGCAACATTTATTATAGTTTTTCTTTTAAATATGTAATTTCTGCTATAGCAACACTGGTTCTCTTGTCTTCCGCCTTTTGCTACGATCACTACTAGAATTTTGTATTTTCTTACTAAAAAAGCTGGATTTCAATAAATTCCTGTTCATAATCAAAAATTGTCGTTTGTATTATACAAACGAAGTGGTCCTTCGACATTTTGGTGAATTAGTTCACTCCTGCACTCCTGCCTGCGGCGTGTTTCATTTTCGGCGCGGCGTGTTCCAGCGTGGCCTATGCCCACGCGCGCGGCGAGTCACCCGGTTTCTATAATAATACCGAGTGCACCGAATCATCATCTGCGCGCGGCGGAGTTCACCCGGTTTCTATAATAATACCGGGTGCATCGAATCATCATCTGCAAAGTGCAGCTGCGGTCGTCATCTTGGTGTGGTTGTCGCCGCCAGGCGCCATTGGACGCCGGCCGGCACCGGCCGCCATTACAGAGCGAGCAGTGTGTGACTGTGTGTCACAATCACGAGTGTATATCGTGTTTGATCAAAAGTAATAAATCAATACAAAAGTTAAAGTGCTCATAAAAAAGTGTCATAACAAATAATATTACGAAAAATGGAAGTTCAAGAATTAAAACGGTTAAAACTATCAAGAGCAGCTTGCAAAGGATGCATAACACGAATTGAAAAGTTTATTTATGACCCAAACAGTAAGTTTACCGTGGACGCGTTGGAACTTCGAATGGAAAAGTTAGTTGCATCAATGAAGAAATATGAGTCAATTCAAATTGAAATACTAGCCTTAGATGCCGAAGATTCTGAGGATGTAAACATATGTGAAGAAAAATATTTCTTAGTTCTGTCAAAGTTAAAAACAAAAATAAGGGAACTTGCAACCTCAGTTTCCTCTGACACTGCTGCACCTGACCCTCACTCTTCCAAATTGCCTAATATTGATATACCATCATTTGACGGTAAAGATTTTACGAAAATCAAGCCGTTTTATGAGTTGTTTATTGCAGTCATTCATAGTAATAACACGCTGACAGATGTACAAAAATTATTTTATTTACGTAAATACCTCCAAGACGAGGCATTGTCAACTATTGTAAACTTGCCGTTAGTCTCTAAATCTTATAAAGAAGCTGTTCATCTGTTGGAAAAGCGATATGGTAATGCTACACGGCTCATTTTCAATCATTATACTATATAAAGCTCGATTACCACTCACTCACTGACTCACTGACATAATTGTTCTCCCAGATGGTGGATGGGGAGGTGGGTATATTTTGACAGATTCGTAAACAAGTAACTCCCGCGAGTATGGGAAAAGTGCCAAACCTCCCCTTTTCAACCCCCTTCCTCCCCCACCCTATTGTATCTCGGAAACCAAGAGACTTGGAACATTTTTTTTTTCAGATTCGTATAGAGGAGGCTCGGAAAAGTAAAAACCGGTTTTCGAAGTTGCCCCCTTTGCCCCCCTTTTCACCCCCTTTAGGCGGATCTCGGAAGTTGACAGACTTGGAACATTTTTTTTTTCTGATTCGTAAGAAGGGGCCTAGAGTTAGTCAAAATCATTTTTCAAAACTCCCCACTCTCCCCCCCTTCACCCCTCCCCCCATCGTATCTCGGAAACTAGGACACGTAGCGGCTTTTTGATTTTTACTACAAAATATTATTGAGGAGCGTTTAAATTTGTATACGGAGGGTATCCGCTCCCCAACCTCCCCTAAAAATAAAAGGGCTATAACTTCGTAACGGTCAGAGATAGCCATTATGTGTTTGAACAAATATTATAGTAGGCGTCGAAACTTGACCGGTGGTGGTAGGTTCTGAGTGGAGCGAACCTGCGAGACCGAGTGGAGCGAAGGAGGGAGGTGGCGAGCGAAGCGAGCCGGCGACCTCCGTAGAGTAACGAAGGTTGAGTGGGTGAAGCGTAACTCAGCGGCGACGACAAGCAAACTTTAGGGACTGTTTTTTTTAATGGGAAAAGGTCTGAGTTAGAATAAGGTTTTAGATTGTATTAGGTTTTTTTTAAATTGAATTAGTTTTTGGAACGTTTTAGGGGTTCTTAAGGGTTCTCATACTGATATAGGGGTAGTTGTAACGGATTTTCCAATTATTTTAAGGATTCCTATGGATTCTCAAAATTTTATGATGGTAAGGAATACTTCTCAAGAACACGACAACACGCGAGCTGCGCGCAGCTCGCGCACCCACGCAAATACTAGTTTGAATATAATATTGGATGTACCTATCATTCAAAAGGGTGCACCAGCTGCAATTAGGAACTTTGTCTCGCAGGTTAAGCAGCACTTGCACGCGCTCAATAATCTCGAAGAGCCTGTAGACTATTGGGATAGCTTATTATTATCTATTTTGTTTAGAAAATTGGATACTTACACACATAATGCATTCAATTTAGATCGTAATCCAGAGGATAAGCCGACTATTAAAGAATTTTTTGATTTTCTAGAAAAACGTGCAATGGCACTAGAGGATACTGTATCCCAAAAGGTGCCGTCCGCGGTTAGCAAACCAAATGCAAATGCAGTGCGGTCTGCTAATGTAGCCGCAAATACAAAGCTAATTTGTAAGTATTGTGACAAAGATCATGCTTTATTTCAGTGTCCTAAATTTAAAATGGTGCCAGTAGAGACTCGCTTATGTTTTGTAAAAGATCACAAATTGTGTTCTATTTGTTTGAAGCTTCATACAGACAAGGTTTGTAAATTCAAATTTAAGTGTAAAGTTTGCAAAGACATGACACATAATACTCTTTTACATAGTGATAAAGATGACAAAGAAAAGGAGAAGGATTCAGTAAATTTATGTACTAATAATGTCACCGCAAGTGTTAATGTGTTGCTACCTACTGTGAAAGTTCATGTCACTGACAAATATGGTCGTGATATTTTTATTAGAGCTTTGCTTGACAGTGGAAGTCAGGCTTCCTTTATTACAGGTTCTTTAACAAAGAAGTTAGGTATTACTTCAGTTTTTCAGCCAACCAACATAATTGGAATAGGAAATAAGTCTACAAAAATAAATCAAACTGTTAACTTACTTATTAAGTCATGTTTGCATAAAGAAATTCAATATAATGTTACTTGTTTTGTAGTCGACGTCATTACTACACCGCAACCACAGTATCAAGTAGACATATCTAAGTTGTCATTGCCAGAAAATGTAATTTTGTCAGACAATGATTTTAATGTTCCTTCTGATATTTCTATGTTGTTAGGGGCCGACATATACTTTAATTCAATTCGAGATGGAACCTGTCAGCTACCAAATGGGCCTGTGCTCCAAAACACTGTATTTGGTTATATAATTGCTGGAAAAATACAAACATGTAATCAAGAGGTATGTACAAACTTAGTATCTAATTTTGCTATATCGAATGAAGCTAAATTAGAGTCAGTTATAGAAAGATTTTGGCAGTCAGAAAAAATTCCTGAAGCTGTAGCTTCGGTGACAGATGAGTGTCAGAAAGCGGAGGCTATTTTCCAACAGTCTGTAGAACATAAAGATAACAAATTTCATGTTGACTTGCCACTCATTTGTCCCAAAGAGGAGCTGCAACTTGGTGACTCCTTTTCTGTTGCATTTCAAAGATTTTTAGCATTAGAAAGAAAGTTTAAACAGGATCCTTCATTATTAGAAAAATATAGTTCTTTTATAAAACAATATATTGCATTAGGGCATGCCAAGGAGATTGATATTAATACCTATGATATTAATAGTGGCTTTGCTTATTTTCTAGCTCACCATGCAGTCTTGAAGGAAGACAGCAAGACCACAAAGTTACGAGTGGTTTTCGATGGCAGCATGAAGTCAAGAAACAAACTTTCACTAAATGATGTCTTGCTGAATGGACCTGTAGTAGAAAGCGAGCTGTTTGACATACTTCTGAGGTTTCGTACTTACATATTTACTCTAATATGTGACATAGAGAAGATGTTTAGATGTATTTTAGTCAACAGTCAGCATACAAGTCTCCAGAATATTCTCTGGCGTGGCGATCCAGGTGAGCCCGTGGTCTGTCTACAACTGCAGACAGTCACATATGGCTTAAAGTCCTCCACCTTCTTGGCCACCCGATGTTTAATTGAACTAGCTGATAAAAATAAAGAGAAGTTTCCTCTAGCTGCAGAAGCCATGTATTCTAATACTTATGTTGATGATGTTCTTTGTGGTTGTAATAATGTTGAGGAACTTTCTTTATTAAAAAACCAATTAGTTGAACTACTCCAATTGGGTAGCTTTGCTCTGCACAAATGGTGCTCTAATTATCCCCCTGTGTTGGACAATGTTCCAATTGAACACAAGTATTTTGAAGAAGTTGACCTAAATAAAGATAGTTTTATAAAAGCTTTAGGTTTAAAATATAATGTAGTAGATGATAAGTTTTGTTTTGAAACTCCATCACAATGTGATGAGCAGTTGATAACAAAAAGAAAAGTTCTCAGCTACATAGGTAAAATCTTTGATCCACTAGGTATTATTGGCCCTGTCACAGTGGTTGCTAAGATGTTCATGCAGGAACTGTGGTCTATAAAGGTAGGTTGGGATGATGTCCTGCCTGTAGATTATTTAAAGAAATGGGAAAAGTTTATTGACAACTTAAAATTGATGGGCAAAATTACAATCCCACGCTACATTCAATGTCATAACTTTATCCTTATAGAGTTGGTAGGTTTCTCGGATGCGTCTCAGAAGGCATATGGGTGCTGTCTGTATGTTAGAGTCTTAAAAGCTGATGGGACAGTTGAAACCAACCTTCTGTGTTCGAAGTCCCGAGTGGCTCCGCTAGCTAAGGCACTAACTATACCTCAGCTGGAGTTGAATAGCGCTCTTTTGCTTGCACAGTTAATAAGTAGAGTTAGTAAAATGCGTTCCTCTAGTTTTTCACATTTAAGTTATCTATATAGTGATTCCCAAATTGTACTTGCATGGATACAAGCTGGTAATGTAAAAAGTAACACTTATGTAAACAATAGGGTACATCAAATAAATAATCTCACAAACAAAGCAGGCTGGTACTATGTCAGATCTTGCAACAACCCTGCAGACATTATCTCAAGGGGTAGTGAGCCACAATTATTAAAAAACAATCGGCTATGGTGGCATGGTCCTGAATTTTTAATGCATCATGATTTTGTGCATACTCTACTACACATGTGTGAACCAGAAGTTTCACTGGAGGAAGCTTCTTGCCTTGTTCACAACACATTGGACTTAAATTATGTACTTGACTTATTCAATAGATTTTCAAGTTTGAATAAATTACAAAGTGTGGTAGCATATATTTATAGATTCTTTAATAATTCATTAAAAAAACAAGTAATTAAGGAAATCACTTTAAGTCCAAAAGAATTAGATTCAGCATTACTAATTATTGTACGTTGCATTCAAAAGAACTTTTTTTATAAAGAGATAGTAGCTATTCAAAATAATACAAAAATGAGATCAGGTCTAGCTGCCTTACATCCGTTTGTTGACAGTAGTGGTTTACTTCGCGTGGGGGGAAGGCTGCAAAATGCAGGAATACCGCATGATAAAATGCACCCCATCATATTACCAAAAAATTGTTACCTTACTTCATTAATTATAGAAAGGGAACATCTACGATTACTGCATGCAGGTCCCAGGTTGGTACTTAGTTCTTTGTCCCAGAGATTCTGGATTATTAATAGTATTCGGGAGGTCAAGAAGGTGGTGCACAAATGTTTAAAATGCTTCCGCCTAAAGGCGCAGTGTGCGAGGCAGCTCATGGGCTCACTTCCGGAGGAACGTGTCACTGCTACTAGACCATTTCAGCATGTAGGCATCGATTTTTGTGGTCCATTTCATATTAAGGTTGCCAGAATTCGAAAACCACTCGTAACCAAGGGGTATGTGGCATTATTTGTATGTTTTTCAACAAAGGCTGTACATGCAGAAGTCGTGTCAGATCTTAAAACTGAAACCTTTTTGGCATGTTTTGATCGATTTATTTCAAGGCGTGGAATGCCTTCCAAGGTTTTTTGTGATAATGGTAAAACCTTCAAAGGTGCCGAAAATAAGTTAAAGGAATTGTATGATTTGCAATCCTCAAAGGCTCACAGAGCCTCAGTTTATAATTACTGTAAAACAAAATACATAAAATTCTTGTTTATTCCCAGCTACTCTCCTGAATTTGGCGGGCTCTGGGAAGCAGGGGTCAAGAGTGTAAAGCACCATCTCAAGCGAGTTGTTGGTAATCTTTCTATGACATACGAAGAATTTAACACCGTAGTAGTACAAATAGAGGGTGTATTGAACTCTAGGCCACTGCTTTCCAACCCTACTGAAAATAGTTACTTAACGCCAGGTCATTTTCTAATTGGAACGGCTCTGTGTACTTATCCTGAGGTGGATTTATTGGAAATTCCAATAAACCGTTTAAAATTTTGGAAAGTTGTATCTAAACTAAAACAACATTTTTGGAAGGCATGGTCAGCTGACTACCTTACACAACTCCAGAGTCGTCCCAAATGGAAATACACCTCCCCTAATTTAAAGGAAGGAGATCTTGTACTTGTTAGGAACTTAAATACACCACCATTGGAGTGGCCGATGGCCAAGATTATTAAAATATGTCCCGGTAAGGATGGGAGAGTGAGGGTGGCTGAGGTTAAATATAATAATAAGATTTATATAAGGTCTCTACCTAAATTATGTCCTCTTCCATTAGAGTGACGAGTTGTATTCTAATGCTTATTGGTTATGTCTAGGTATATGTTATTTTTAAGTTACATTACTCAGTTTATTTGACTGTGAATATCAGGTTGCAAGCTTAGGGGTTATAAAAAAAATTATTGTTGAATACTTTGGTCAGAATGTAAAACCATTTATGTTTTCTCTGTTTATGTGAATATTCATGAAGATACTAATTGTACTTTCTGTTTTTGTATTTTTCTTAAAAATTGTTCTTGCTGGCCCGCCCAACTATGTTTAGTACAACGAAACATATATTTTTTTTTATCTGTATTTAACTAGCAACATTTATTATAGTTTTTCTTTTAAATATGTAATTTCTGCTATAGCAACACTGGTTCTCTTGTCTTCCGCCTTTTGCTACGATCACTACTAGAATTTTGTATTTTCTTACTAAAAAAGCTGGATTTCAATAAATTCCTGTTCATAATCAAAAATTGTCGTTTGTATTATACAATTGCTTTCATTTCGTACTCATCTCTGGCTTCTATGTAAGCGTCGTATACACTTTGTTTTCGTATCGGTGCGGCGTTCCCGATTCTGCGTTTCCTAGTGGTGACTTCCTGCTTCATCTTCGTGAGCTCCTCCGACATCCAGATAATTTTTAATTTTTCGACTGTGCTAATGGTACAGATATTATTGGTTTCTAAATTTAAGTCTATCTTTAATTTTTTAAATGTGTCAAGAAATGTTTCCCAGTTGGCTTTTTTAGTGTTGTATAGCCTTGTGGTTCTTTTGACACTTACCCCGACGGATTTTTTGAGTTTAATGTTAAAGCTGATTCCACTGTGGTCGGCGCACGTGAGATTTACCACTACTTTCCAGTCCTCCACTAGGTCCAGCATATCGAGAGTGCAAGCCGTCACGTCAACAAAACTGGTGTATCGCTTTCCGCCACGTATGGTGTCAAAAGTCGGAGTATCACCTCGGTTAAGTATATGAAGGCCTTTCTCGTGAAAAGTACCAGCCACATCATCGCCCCTATGGTCGATCACTGGACTACCCCACCAGGTGCTCTTTGCGTTTGCGTCACCTCCAATAATTAGTCTCCGTGGGGTGGTAGTAGTAAGTTTCTTGAGGTGATCCAGGTACACGTCTATGGGCCGGTCCGGTTCGAAGTAGAATGAAGCCAGTGTGAGTTTCCATTGCTTTGTACTGACCGTCACAACTACTGTGTTGGTTGTGGTTAGCTCTGTGTGTTGCGTAACGTCTAAGTTGGCGTCAAATATGGCAATAGCCGCCTTGACCGTGCCCCCTCCAGTGTTCTGGAAAATTCTGACTCCTCTGTATGACTTCATACTATCGGTCCCGCCCACATAAGGTTCCTGGATCAGCGCTATTGCAACTTTTCGTTTAGTTGCTTCGATCATCAACTCGTCTGTGGCTAACTTCCTCCGTTGAAGGTTGCACTGTAGCACCCGGTAAAGGTGTTTGTCCTCCTGTTTGTTCTCCTGGGTGCCCTTAGCAGTACGCAACTGACAAACGCGCTATAGCATCGCGCTTTCTGCGTACGGGGCATTCTGTGCTGAAGGCATTGTGATCGTTTCGATCGAGTTTTGCCGCTGTGCAGTTCCTACATGTTGGTTCGCTTCCTGCAAGCCACTCTGGACATTGCACCCTAAGGTGCGGTCCTCCACAGTGGCTGCAGAGGTCTGCTAGATCTACGCAGAACCTCTTGCTGTGACCGTATCCAAGGCATCGCGAGCACTGTACCAGAGGTGACTGGTCCTGCACTCGGATGCGTTGTAGGTCAATGTAGACCGCTCCAGCGTCGGTCGCCCTTCTCCAAATAGCCGGAGATACACTGAGGACGATGTGACTGGTATGTGGATTGCGGGCTTTCCTTTTGTATTTTATTTCTATCCTGTCTTCGTTCTCCTTTAAGTCGTGGAAGATGCCCCTGTTTTGATTCCTGAAAGCCCTTAAGATGTCTTCATCAGTGTTTACTGCTAGGACATCAGCCAGCTTTAGGAGTGGGTCTCTGTTTACTCGGATCGGGAGGGAGGAGACCCCGGCGTGCCACGACTGCGGCGCGGCGGAGGACACGGCGCAGCACACCCTCGAGGTGTGCCCGGCGTGGGCCGAGCTGCGCCGCGGTCTGACCGCGGTGGTCGGACCGGACCTCTCGCTTCCCGGCGTGGTCGACGCCATGCTGGGGAGCGAGGAGGCCTGGTCAGCGGTAGCCTCCTTTTGCGAGGACGTACTCTCGCAGAAGGAGGAGGCGGAGCGCGTGCGGGAGGACGATCCTCTCGCTGCGCCGCTCCGCAGACGAAGAAGGGGGAGAAGGCGTCGAGCCCTCCCTCCTCATGGTGACGGGCGGGCTACAGGCACGGGGGTGCCTGCGCCCGCATTGCACCCGTCATCTTCGTTGGTCATTCCCGACCCCCCCACACCCATGAGGGTGTGAGGGGTCTGCCTTGCAATCGTCGGCGGAGGACTGGAAGTAAAGGCTGTGCCGGTTTCCCAGTCCCCCGCCACTCGGACGAAGCGGGAATGCGCTGGGTCGTTTTAGTGGGTATACCGGGTCCACCCGGGGAGTCCCACATACCCCTCCTGTCCCCCGATGGGAGGGTATGCGTAATGCATTTTTTCCCAGCGACAAAAAAAATAAAAAAAAAAAGGTTAGGTTAGGTTAGGTTGCAGCGGTCCGGCTCAGGGGGTCCTTGACCGAGGTCTGCAACTCCAGCATGCCTCGGTCTCGCCGTCCGCCTCCCCGTCATGCCGTCTACTGGTGGACGGAGGAGCTGGCGGGACTCCGGGCCACCTGCGTGGCGGCCAGAAGGGCCTACACGCGGAGCCGACGGCGCAGCGCCCAAAACCGAGTCCGGGCAGAGGAGGACCGCCTGTACGCCTCTTACCGAGAGGCTGCGGAGGCCCTCAAGTCTGCAATGGGCGCTGCGCAAGACTCGGCCAGGGCCGAGATGCTGGAGGGTCTCGACAGGGATCCCTATGGGAGACCATATAAGGCGGCGCGGAACCAGCTCCGCCCCTATGGTCCCCCACTGTCGGAGACCCTCGAGCCAGCATTGTTGGATGGGGTGGTCCGGTCCCTGTTTCCGCGCAGGACCGACTTCGTCCCACCAACAATGGATCCCCCGCAAGGGGCGGCTCCACCGGAGGCGGAGGTCCCCTCAGTGACGGCGGCGGAACTCTGCGCGGGGGTTCTGAGCCTCCGCGCAAAGAAGACAGCCCCCGGATCGCGCCTCCCAAATGGAGGACAGGTTTCGGGACCTCTTCAGTGCGTGTTTTACGGCTGGGAGGTTCCCGAAACTGTGGAAGGAGGGGCAGCTATGCCTCCTCCGAAAGGAGGGACGCCCGGTGGACTCCCCCTCGGCATACCGGCCCATCGTTCTGCTCGATGAGGTCGGTAAATTGTTCGAGGGGATTGTCGCCGGGAGGCTAGACAGCCATTTGCGGGAGGTAGGGCCGGATCTGTCGGACGCCCAATACGGTTTCCGCCGTGGGCGTTCGACTATCGTCGCGCTGGCCCTACTGAAGGGCCAGGTGAAGAAGGCGGTGGAGGCGGGGGACGGAGTGCTGGCGGTGTCATTCGACATTGCCAACGCCTTCAACTCCGTCCCCCACTCGACGATATTGGAGGCGCTCCGGTATCACGGAGTGCCCAAATATCTGCGGGATCTCCTGGCCAGCTACTTGAAGGACCGAGAGGTCCTCTTCGTAGACAAAACGGCCACCGTGAGGCGCTACGGGGCAGAGTCCGGTGTTCCACAGGGGTCGGTGCTTGGCCCCCCCTTGTGGAACATCGGGTTCAATTGGCTCTTGCGGGGAGCCCTCCTCCCGGGCACGAGTGTCATCTGCTACGCGGACGACACTCTCCTCACTGCCCGGGGGAGGAACTTCAGGGATGCGGCCTGTCTGGCCTCGGCTGGCGGATCCTTGGTGGCAGAGAGGATCCGCCGCCTGGGATTGAAGGTGGCGCTGCACAAGACGGAAGCCGTGTACTTTCGCGGTCCCCGGCAGCGCTGCCCTCCCGACGCCCACATCGTCGTGGAGGGCGTCCGTATAGGGGTCCAGCCCCAGATGAAATATCTGGGGCTGGTGCTGGACGACAGGTGGCGCTTCGGCCCGCACTTCAGCGGGCTGTCGACGCGCCTGTTGAAGGCCGCGGACGCCCTCTCGTGGCTCCTCCCAAACCTGGGGGGGCCCAAGGCGAAATGCCGGCGCCTCTATGCCGGTATCTTGCGGAGCATGGCCCTTTACGGGGCACCCATCTGGGCGGTCTCCCTCCATAGGAGGGAGAATGCGACCGCCATCCGCAGGCCCCAACGGGCCATTGCACAGCGGGTGGCGAGGGCTTACCGCTCGGTGGGCTTCTCGGCGGCGTGCGCTCTGGCCGGCACCCCTCCTTGGGAGTTGGAGGCATGGGTGCTCGCCAGAGTGTACAAGTGGACGGCGCACCGGAAGGCGCTCGGGGAGCGCCCCGTCGCCGAAGAGCGGGAGGCCGTGCGGCAGGAGGCGAAGTACGCCATCGTCCTCCATTGGACGGAGGACCTCGCCAACGCCGCCTTTGGCCGCCGGACGTTGGACGCGCTCGGTCCGGTCCTGAAGGGCTGGCTCGAGCGGTCCCACGGTTTCCTCTCTTTCCGTCTGGTGCAGGTGTTGTCCGGGCACGGCTGCTTCGGATCGCACCTGCACCGGATCGGGAGGGAGGAGACCCCGGCGTGCCATGACTGCGGCGCGGTGGAGGACACGGCGCAGCACACCCTCAAGGTGTGCCCGGCTTCGGCCGAGCTGCGCCGCAGTCTGACCGCGGTGGTCGGACTGGACCTCTCGCTTCCCGGCGTGGTCGACGCCATGCTGGGGAGCGAGGAGACCTGGTCAGCGGTAGCCTCCTTTTGCGAGGACGTACTCTCGCAGAAGGAGGAGGCGGAGCGCGCGCGGGAGGACGATCCTTTCGCTGCACCGCTCCGCAGACGAAGAAGGGGGAGAAGGCGTCGAGCCCTCCCTCCTCATGGTGACGGGCGGGCTACAGGCACGGGGGTGCCTGCGCCCGCATTGCACCCGTCATCTTCGTCGGTCATTCCCGACCCCCCCACACCCGTGAGGTTGTGAGGGGTCTGCCTTGCAATCGTCGGCGGAGGACTGGAAGTAAAGGCTGTGCCGGTTTCCCAGTCCCCCCCACTCGGACGAAGCGGGAATGCGCTGGGTCGTTTTAGTGGGTATACCGGGTCCGCCCGGGGAGTCCCACATACCCCTCCCGACCCCCGATGGGAGGGTATGCGTAATGCATTTTTGCCCAGCGTCACAAAAAAAAAAAAAAAAAGGTTAGGTTAGGTTAGGTTAGGTTGGGGTGCGTCAGAATTCCTCCACGTGTGCCTAGTGGTTGCTGGTCCCTCTCGATACGTCTGAAGGGAAGAGCAGCTGCTTGGCCGGTGCACCCTGGGCGCGGCAGTATCCTTCCTCGGGGCATGAGAAGAAATTCTTATTCTTTGGGGAATGTTACTGTCGTGGCTAATATTCTGGGGAGGGGTGCCCTGTCCGATCCGGACAGTGCGCAATTCACGCTCCAAGTCATTGGAGTGTGAATATGGGGAGGGCCACATCGTACGTCGTGCGATGACCCACGGAGCAGGTCTATCGGACGATGTGTGATTCACGATTCACTACTCGAGTTCCTCGAAGTTCTCGGGGAGTGAATCAGGGGAGGGTTAAAACGTCGTGTACCGTGCGATGGCTCACGGAGCGAGCTCATCGGACGGTACGTGATTAGTGATCCACTCCTCGAAGTTCTCGGGGAGTGAATCAGGGGTGGGTTTAAACGTCGTATACCGTGCGATGGGTCACGGAGCGGGCTCATCGGACGGTATGTGATTGAAGATTCACTCCTCGAAGTTCTCGGGGAGTAAATCAGGGCTGGGTCAAAACGTCGTGCACCGTGCGATGGCTCACGGAGCGGGCTCATCGGACGGTGCGTGATCAGTGATTCACTTCTCGAGGTTCTCGGGGAGTGAATCAGGGGTGGGTTTAAACGTCGTGTACCGTGCGATGGCTCACGGAGCGAGCTCATCGGACGGTACGTGATTAGTGATCCACTCCTCGAAGTTCTCGGGGAGTGAATCAGGGGTGGGTTTAAACGTCGTATACCGTGCGATGGCTCACGGAGCGGGCTCATCGGACGGTACGTGATAAGTGATTCACTCCTCGAAGTCTTCGGGGAGTGAATCAGGGTTGGGGATCCACCTTCATCTTGGATCACGGCATTCGTCGCCCTCTAGTACGCTTCTGCCCATCAGACGTGACTGTGAGCGTGATGAATCGTCGTGGTAAGGGATCAAGGGGGAGGGGGGAAATATATGTTTTAATATATGTATGTATATAATATATTAGATATGTCTATATGTTTATGTATTATATTTTATGAGTAGTAGTAGGGAGTAGTAAGTAGGGAAACAGGGACCATACCCTTAAAAGGAAAAACAACATGAAAAAGACGCATTGCAAAGATTTACCCCAGGGCGGTACCAGCTGCTCAGCAGCTGGAGAATCCGTCACGATCCTTTCGGGGTCGTCAAGCCCTTCGTATTCTGGGGAGGGCAACAATCGTCTTCCGCTTGCCAAAGGCAACGAGAGCCGAGGAGGCTCAAGATCACGGTCTTTCGGAGACCTGATCTCGTTTAAACCACCTGACCGAAGGCCGGGTGAGCGCCGCGTGGCGGACGCAGACGCAGTGTCGGACTCCGGCGCTGCGTCACTGAGAGTGGGAGCAGAGGGTCCAGTAGAGCCACGCGTGGTTCTAGAGAGGGTGTGCATGTCGGAGTCGGAAGACACACCGCATGCAGTTACGGCCGCCGCACCCTCCAAGTTTTGGGGGAAGCGTTCCAGAGGCTGTCAGTCGGACGCGGGTTCGGCGGCGGGTCTGTCCTCTAGTGAGGAGAACCTGCCAGCCAACAAGGTGCCGACAGCCAGGAGAGGCAGAGGTCGCGGGACGAATAGTCCGGCAGCGTCACGCGAACCCCGGGGCCGCTTCCTGAAGCAGCGCCCCGATACGCCGACGGTCAGCGATTCGGATCGCGTCTCGCCCGTGGTCTCAGTTGACGACCTTGGAGGGGTCACCGTCGCTCTTGTGGGCACAAAGGCGGAGGCCAATGCCGCGAAGCGTGCTCAAAGCAGAGCGGTCGCGGCCGATGAGGTGGCCGAAATGGCCCGACAGGCCCGAGAGCGGCGGTCTGCCCAGGCGGCCAGTGGGGAGAGCCTGACAGCAGAGGCTCTCAGCCGCCAAGCGATGGACGGCGTGGACATTGTCCTGAAGGTTGCCACCAAATCCGGCAACCTGAAGGGCTCGTTCACGCGTGCCCTCAAAGAGGCGGCAGAGGGAATCAGGGAGGCGGTTCAGGTTCTCCATGACCACACGACCTCGGAGGAGACGGCGAGGTTGTGGACGGAGAACAGCCGTCTCCGATCCGAGCTGGAGGACCTCAAGCGGCAGTTTGCCGCTTTGCGAAATGTTGGGCAGCAGCAGGCGGCTCCCTCGTCGGCCCCTGCACATGCGGTGCCACCAACTCCAAGTTTGTCGGACTACGACGTAGAGAGGGTGGCGAGAATCTGCATGGTGCAGTGTGGGGGCATGGTGAGTGCCCGCCTGGAGGCAATCGAGTCTCGACTGCCCCCAGCTGAGTTCCTCCGGCCCCCGCTTGCGGCGGATAGGCGGAGGATAGAAGAGGCTGCGAGGACAAAGCCCACGCAGATCACGCAAAAACCTCCAGAGGGGGGCAAAAAGCCCGCGGCGGGTTCGGGGACGCCCGAACAGGTTGCGTCCGCACCCCTCGTTCCGACGTCCCAGCCCCCGGTGACCGCTTCTCCCGCCCATGTGACGGTGGGTGGAGAGGGCCGCGGCAAAAAGAAGAGGAAGAGGAGGAAGAAGACGGCGGTTGCAACCGCACCTCCTACCTCCCAAGAGGCCGTGCTATCGGCGACCGCACCTCCCATCCAGGAGGCCTGGACGACGGTGGTGAAGAACGCACCGCAGCCGACACCGCCCCAGGTACCGGCTCGATCAGAGGGCACGAGGCCACCCAGGGTCACTACCCCACGCTCTGAGGCTGTAGTTATTACTCTGCAGCCCGAAGCCGTAAGCAGGGGAGTGACCTACAAGTCGGTCCTGGCGGAAATGAAGCAGAAGCTTCAATTTAGCGAGTTTGGCACCCTGGCTGGTTTCGTCTTTAGGACGGCAGCCACGGGTGCCAAGATGCTTCAGGTGTCGGGGGCCGGAAGGCAGGAGAGGGCGGACAAGTTGGCTGCCAAACTCCGGGAAGTCCTCAAGCCAGAGGACGCCCGAGTGTCCAGGCCATTGGTCACGGCTGAATTGCGCGTGGAAGGCCTGGACGACTCAGTAACCCCGGAGGAAGTAGTGGCGGCCATGGCCCAAACCGGTGGGTGTCCGCCAGACAGCGTGGTGGCGGGCGAAATTCGCAGCGGCATGGACGGGCTGGGCACTGTTTGGGTGCGATGCCCGGTCGCAGCTGCGAACAAGGTTGCAGATGGCGGGCGACTCCTGGTAGGCTGGGTGTCTGCCAGGGTCAAGCTCCTGCCTAAGCGGGCTTTGAATTGCTTCCGGTGCCTAGAAAAGGGGCACGTCAAGGCACAATGCACTGCACAGGTCGACCGCAGTGAACTATGTTTCCGCTGCGGTCGACCTGGCCACAAGGCGGCCCAGTGCTCTGGAGCGCCAAACTGCAGCCTTTGCGCAGCTGCAGGGAAACGCTCGGAGCACAGACTTGGCGGGAAGGCCTGCAAGGCACCCAAGTCTAAAAACAAGAGGTCTAGAGCTGTCGGAGAAACTGCGCCTCTCCCACAGCCCGACTCCCGACCCAGGGAAGGAGGAGCCGAGGAAATGGAATGCCATTAATGGCACAATACCGTTTCCTCCAGGCGAACATTAACCACGCCGCCAGAGCTCAGGATCAATAGATCCACCACCATGCTGTGCAACCACTCCGCCATGCTCTGGAGCAATAGCTCCAGAGCATGGCGGAGTGGTTGATCAACGTGGCTGTGGTCGCCGAGCCGTATTTTGTCCCCCCCCGCGATAACTGGGCAGGGGACCTGGACGGCTCGGTGGCCATCATTGGCGGGACTCTTGACAGTCCGTCCCGAGGACACGGTTGGGTGGCTGCCCTCGTGGACGGCATAGTCACAATTGGGGCGTATTTCTCCCCCAACAAGAGTCTCGCTGACTTTGAGGAGTTCCTTGTCGAGCTAGGTGCCGTCGTGAGCCGGTTCCATCCTCGCCCGGTGCTGGTGCTCGGGGATCTCAATGCCAAGTCTGCGGCATGGGGATCCCCGATCACCGATCCCAGGGGTGAGGTGTTGGAGGAGTGGGCGGTCGAGACCGACCTGATCGTCCTGAATCGGGGCTCGGTGTACACCTGCGTGCGGCAGCGGGGCGGGTCCATAGTGAACGTATCGTTCGCAAGCCCCGCTATTGCGAGCCGTGTGCGCGACTGGCGAGTTGCCGTAGAGGTGGAGACGCTGTCGGACCATCGATATATTCGATTTGACGTCTCCGCCCAGACTGCGGGCGCCGGTCGCCCAACGGCCCCGCAAATGGATGGTCCTCGCTGGTCATATAAGCGTATCGACAGGGAGCTTCTCGAGGAGGCCGCAATCCTGCAGGCCTGGGTCCGGGAGTCAACGACGAACGAACCCGTCGACATCGAAGCGGAGGCGCAGTGGTTCCGCGGGGCAATGACGCAAATTTGCGATGCGTCTATGCCCCGCGTCACCCAACCCACAAGGCGCCAGCTGTATTGGTGGTCCGCCGTCATCGCGCAGTTGCGCGTGAAGTGCGTGGAGATGAGACGCCAGTACACCCGATACCGGAGGAGACGTCGTCGGGTTCCGGAGGAAGAGGCCGCGCTGTATGAAGTGTACCGCGCGGCCAAGGAGGCTCTGTGGCTGGCCGTCGGCGAGGCTAGGACTCGAGCCAGGGAGGAGATGTTGTCGACCCTCGACGTGAATCCGTGGGGGCGCCCTTATCGTGCGGTCCGAGGGAAACTTCGTGCCTGGGCGCCCCCACTCACTGAGAGTCTGCAGCCTCAGCTGCTGGAGGAAGTGGTCGCAACGCTCTTCCCTGCTAGAGAAGAGCATGTACCGCCGCCGATGGCTTTGCCCACAGCCACAGAGCCAACGGATGAGGAGGACGTCAGCGTCCCCGAGGTGACAGAAGCAGAGATGAGGGCGGCAATAACGCGGCTTCGGGCCAAAACCGTTGCCCCGGGACCCGACGGAGTTCCTGGCGTCGCGCTTGCCCTCGCTTTGAAAGAGCTAGAGCCCCAGCTGAGAGGACTCTACTCAGCGTGTCTTGAGCAGGGCCAATTCCCTAGTGAGTGGAAAAAGGGTCGTCTGGTCCTGCTCAAGAAGGCGGGGCGCCCAGCGGATTCGCCATCCGCATACCGGCCCATAGTGCTGCTGGACGAGGTGGGTAAGCTTTTCGAGCGGATTATTGCTGCCCGCCTCGCTGGCCACTTGTACAGAGAGGGGCCGGATCTGGACGATAGCCAGTTCGGCTTTCGGCATGGGCGCTCCACTGTGAACGCCATAATGCGGGTAAGAGTCCTGGCGGAGGAAGCGGTGTCCCGGGGCGGGGTGATGTTGGCGGTGTCCTTGGACATCTCCAACGCTTTCAACACCCTGCCCTGGAGCTGCATTCGGGAGGCGCTGTGTTATCACAGGGTGCCCCCGTACCTCCGCCGCATCGTTGGGGCTTATTTGGCGGAAAGGTGTGTCACCTACAGGGGACGCTACGGCGGAGGCCAGCGCGACATGTCGTGCGGTGTTCCGCAGGGTTCGGTCGTCGGCCCACCCCTGTGGAACATCGGCTACGACTGGATGCTGAGAGGCGAGCTCCAACCGGGGGTAGCCCTGGTGTGTTACGCAGACGACACACTGGTCACGGCCCAGGGGAGTCTGACCGCGGTGGTCGGACCGGACCTCTCGCTTCCCGGCGTGGTCAACGCCATGCTGGGGAGTGAGGAGGCCTGGGCAATGGTCTGGACGTAAAGGCTGTGCCGGTTTCCCAGTCCCCCGCCACTAAGACGAAGCGGGAATGTCGCTGGGTCGTTTTAGTGGGTATACCGGGTTAGACCGGGGAGTCCCACATAACCCCCCATCCCCCGATGGGAGGGTATGCGTAATGCATTTTTTCCCAACGCAAACAAAAAAAAAAAAAAAAAAAAAAGAAAAAAAAAAAAAAAAAAAAAAAGGTTAGGTTAGGTTAGGTTGGGGTGCGTCAGAATTCCTCCACGTGTGCCTAGTGGCTGCTGGTCCCTCTCGATACGTCTGGAGGGAAGAGCAGCTGCTGGGTCGGTGCACCCTGGGCGCGGCAGTATCCTTCCTCGAGGCATGAGAAGAAATTCTCATTCCTCGGGGAATGTTACTGTCGTGGCTAATATTCTGGGGAGGTGTCACATCGTTCGTAGTGCGATTACTCACGGAGCGGGTTTATCGTGCGAGGTGCGATGTGTATCAGGGGTCGGGGATATTGTCATGTGCCGTGCGATGGCTCACGGAGCGGGCTCATCGGACGGTACGTGACTAGGATTCACTCCTCGAAGTTCTCGGGGAGTAAATCGGGGAGGGGTAAAAACGTCGTGTGCCGTGTGATGGCTTACGGAGCGGGCTCATCAGACGGTACGTGATAAGAGATTCACTCCTCGAAGTTCTCGGGGGGTGAATCGGGGAGGGGTAAAAACGTCGTGTGCCGTGTGATGGCTTACGGAGCGGGCTCATCAGACGGTACGTGATAAGAGATTCACTCCTCGAAGTTCTCGGGGAGTGAATCGGGGAGGGGAAAAAGCGTCGTGTGTCGTGTGATGGCTTACGGAGCGGGCTCATCAGACGGTACGTGATAAGAGATTCACTCCTCGAAGTTCTCGGGGAGTGAATCGGGGCGGGGTAAAAACGTCGTGTGCCGTGCGATGGCTCACGGAGCGGGCTCATCGGACGGTACGTGATAAGAGATTCACTCCTCGAAATTCTCGGGGAGTGAATCAGGGTTGGGGAGCCTCCTTCATCTTGGATCGCGGCGTTCATCGCCCTCTGGTACACGTCTGCCCATCAGACGTGACTGTGAGCGTGATGAATCGTCGTGATAAGGGATCAGGGGGGAGGGGGGGAATATATATGTATGTGTATGTATGTATATATTTTATATATTTATATGTATATGTTTATATATTTATGAAGAGTAGGGAGACAGGGACCACACCCTTAAAAGGAACAACAATATGAAAAAAACGATTTGTGAAAGACTACCCCAGGGCGGTACCAGCTGCTCAGCAGCTGGAGAATCCGTCACGATCCCTTCGGGATCGTCAAGCCCCTCGTATTCTGGGGGGGGCAGCAATCGTTTTCCACTTGCCAATGGCAACGAGAGCCGAGGAGGCTCAACCAGATCACGGTCTTTCGAAGACCTAATCTCTTTTTCACCGCGCCGCGCGGTGGACGCAGTGACGCACTCTGGCACTGCGTCACCAGGGACGGGAGCAGAGGCTCCAGCGGAACCACGCGTGGTTCTGGAGAGGGTGGATGTATCGTTGGTGGTCAACGACACACCGCAACCAGTCGCGACCGCCGTCTCCAAATTTTGGTTGAAGCGGCCGCATGACTGTGGGTCGGATGCGGGCTCGGTGGGTTTGTCTTCCAGTGAGGAGAACCTGCCGGCCCCCAAGGTGCCAACAACAAGGAGGGGCAGAGGACGCGGGAAACCCTCCGGAGCGAGTGCTCCGGCGGCGTCACACGAATCCCGGGGCCGCTTTCTAAAGCCCTCCGAAACACCGGTGAGCGACTCCGACACAATGCAGGTAGAACAAGGTGATGCCTCCATCGCATTGGTGTCCACCAGGGCAGAGGTCAATGCCGCGAGACGGGAGGGCCGGAAGGCCATCGCGACCGACGAGGTCGCTGAGTTGGCTCGTCGGGCAAGAGAGAGGCGGTCCCAGACAGCCGAAGCTCCTGAGGGCTGGACGGCAGAGGCTCTTAGCCGTCAGGTTTTAGATGGCGTGGTATAGTATTATGCTATACTTACGCTTCATATTCATCATTCATAATACTATTTATCATGCATTTTATTTGTTTATATATCTACACTCAGCAAATCGATTTAAATACGATTCTTTAACTTGGAAATAGCTGAAATAAAATATTATTATAATTTTCATGTTGTGATATTTACGTCAAGCGTCAAATTGTCAAACTATCAGTTTTTTAATTCTCTTTCTGCTCAGTCTATGGTCTAGCTCTATGATTTCTCTTTTTGGTTTGTATAATTTAAATTATTTTTATCAATATGCTTAGCCAATGTATTTTATAAATTATTACGATTGTTTAATAACTTAATATTAAATGATTATATTTATAAAATTCTTTACGCACTCATGCATATGTCCTGGCCGACTACACTTGTCAGTTGAGATGATGGCCACACTAAGAAAACTAAGATTTGAAAAAGGAAGACTACTTTGGGAGAAACGAGCTGACGGACGGCTGGAGAGTGGACTCGAAAATCTGATTTGAGGAGTATCAGAGAGCAGCTTGGTTTTGGTGGTGAGATTCTTAAACTGTCCAGGGGATCCAACGAAAGTTTCTCCTGGGACTTCTACTCCCGATGTTCGGAGGCTAACTACGTGCCTGTCCGTCTACTGGTCTCGCAGGGCTGTCCTACGTCTGGCCCTGAGTTCTGCACTGTCTTGCTGCTGAGCTGTCCTAGTGAACTCTGAGATCTGCGCTGCCGCCGTTTCTACTGCTTCAGAGCTCAACTTCAAGGTTACTCCGGTATCGACCTGCTACCCTGACGCCTGATCCCGTTCTTACAGTGTGGTAAACTCATTATTGTCCATCTAAGTGCATAAACTTTAAAACTGAGTGCGTGCTAGGTAGTTTTTTATAACTAGCTGTATTTTTTATTTTTCCCTCTATTAAAATTTAATTGAACAAGTCTGCTTATCCATTTATTTTAAATAGGAGCAAGTAGATTTGTTACAAATTGGCGCCCCCCGTAAAATCAACTCGAACCCACTCATTTATTTTCAAAATTCTAAAAAAACTAGCACTAGTATTTCTTTTTGGACTTCTTATTTGGCTTACCTACTCTTTTTAATATTAACTTAACTTATTTTTCTTCTTCAGCTCTCCTGTTAAAGACTCTTCTATTCGACTCAACTCTTCTACAACTAAACATCATCTAGGTACTCTTCACCACTACACACATACTGATATCGAAAGATAATTGGCACCCCTTCGGCCTCTTGGGAGTGTTAACCCACTTGTGAGCACTACCAAGGTTGGAGATTGGCATACTCTACGACGTACTATTGAAGAATATCCTGTGGACGTCTTTACAAACTTAGACATCTACGTAACTCCTATTAGAAATACTTCACTATCCTCCTAAACACTTATTATATATATTTATACATATTTCATCTGGGAATCATACCGAAGTAAGTTTAGCACATGTACATTATAACTCAATGGTTTAGCATCGTTGGCTCTCAAAATATTTTTCAATTTGTTATTTGTCATCGGTTGCTAGGTAACAAACCAGGCCATGGAGTATTATGGGCATGGAGTACTAGTCTATTTGCGCGGTGGCAAAACTAGGTACTAAAGTTTATCAAACTTTGCGGTGGCAATCATATGTATATAATAGTAATTGGGTTTTCCGAAATAAAGGTAAAATTGCGTTTTCTGAAATAAACAAAATACTTTTATTCACAACACAAATACAAAGTTTTAACACAAATTATATGTTTTAATCATAGCAACCTACCTGAAATAAACAAAAAACAACATTTAAAGCCTTTACTTCTACAGGAATCTATTTAAGAAATGTTCCACGTTTTTCTGAAAAATCTTAGCTTTACAAAAATTACATCAATAGTGACAGACAGCGTCACTGTCATCACATGACGTCTGTTAGAGATCCATAAACAAAATCAAACCATAAATAAAGGAACGACACTAGAGTGATTGTAACGTTGTAGAAACTCAGAATAGTTTCTACCGTTACTTTGTAAACATAACCTATTCAACACTTTAATTAATTTAAATGTCAAAACAAACGCCACAGAGTATACATACTCATTGGGCCGTCCAGTTACTAAACGACTAAAATTAGCTGTTTTTACCAGTGCTGTGCGCGCGTTACGTGTATCTGATCGAATGAGTGAAGACTTGTCTATGCGTAAACACGCCAGTATAAATGTCACGGACTCGCGATGACGAGTCCTTTTTGGAAATATTCTGCTCCCAGTGACTAGACGCGTTTTTTTATCGGAAATTAAATTTCTAGAAGTATTCGTGATCTAGAATATTCGGGCTTAAAGCAGGCAGCTTTAATTTTTGTTATTAACCTAACTCTTTCCCGTTTTGTGTCTGCGTAAACCCCATACTGGGTAAGTGTTGAACAGCAATTCACAGCAATTCACGTTTTCATATTTTGTGTATCACTAGCTACGTGGTCTCAAGATGTGAGCCACTTTCTATCACCGTTTTTGCTATGCACATTCAAATGCTTAAATCATGTAGCCTTCAACCGAGTGTGTTTGACATTTTTCATGACACTCATAATGTGCAAATCATGTGCTTACCACCACCATCATGTAAACTCCGTACTGATTGTGACTACCACACATCACCTTCATTGGCGCACGGGTATTTCTCGCTTTGCTTTTGCCTTGGTGTCACAATCAGCGGGGATGACTGCTAGCCATTCCGTGACACGCTGGACGTTATTTTCCAGGGTTCAAGATTACGGCTGACGTTCCAGATTACGGCTGACGTTCAAGATTCCGGCTGACAGTCAGGATTTCGGCTGACAACCGTTTTACCGGCATCCAATTTGCCGCGGGCTCCGCAGCGGGTACCCTTTACCTGCGTGGCCGCGTCGAAATTCTACGGGTCGGCGCGATCATCTGCCGTCCGTCACCCTACCTGGCGTCTGCAGCGTGGCACACCGCTACGGTCATCGTCACGCCGGGCTGAGCCAGGAGAGTACCGTGCAACCCCCGGGCGGGCTTGGAGAAACTTGTGACCATAAACCTACCCACACCCGTTTAGTTTATTAATATATTTTTATGTTGACCTGGGTCCGTGGTTTTCTTTTATTTACCCCCACGGACACCCTTTCCGTCACATGATACTCTTTACATCTCCCACCCTCGGAGAGAACAAATCAAAATGATTGTTTGATTATGAGCCAACCATTACTGGAGATAACTTTGTAATATGGTAGAAGTTTGACTCCGCCTTCTTATGTCCAGCATCAACTTCATAGATTGATTCTGAAATCTTTCTTAGAATTTTGTATGGTCCAATCCTTAATTCGTCCATTTTCTTCCTATTTAGCCGGTTTCCGTTTTCTATATACACTGTATCTCCTACTTTGAATTTATATTCTTCTCTATGTTGGTCATATATTTTTTTATTGTAATTGTGAGATTTTATAGTATTTTCCAATGCTAGTTTTCTGTCTCTTTTGATGTCTTCTATTGTGCATCTTGATTTCAATTCCAGTGGCAAGATATCCGTTTTCTCTCCTTCCAAAAGATATTTTGGTGTAAACTTAGTGACTGTATGTTCTGTTTCGTTATATTTTTCTACACATTTTTGTGCAATAGTTGTCCATGCTGTTTTCTTGCCCCCTTCGTTTATTTTGCACCTTATCCTATTAACTAAAGTTTGATTCAGCCTTTCGTTAAGTCCATTTGAAAATGGTGCGTCCACAGCAGTAAAAACCATTGCTATGTTTTTCTTTTTTAGGAAGTCTTTAAATTCTTTGGAATTTATGCCAGGGTATTGGTCTGATAATATCATATCAATGTGATTGCTTTGTGTCACATTTTTTATCAACTTGATAAAATCATTGGAGTTTTGATTTCTTGATGTCAAAATATAAGCGTATCGTGAAAAATGATCAACTAGGAGATGTAAGTATTTTTTTGTAGACCGTGATCCTCCGAAGCCTCCAATTGTATCAATTGATATAATTTCAAATGGGCGTGTTGCTGGGCCTAAATGGGACATCAAACCAAATTTTGGTTTTCTTCTTGATTTGTTTTTTATACAAATGTCACATTCATCACAAATTTCCTTTATATTTGTGATGATATTCTTTGCTGTATAGAATGGGGTTATTTTATTTATCATCTGGGTTCTCCCAATATGGCAGTAAGTATTGTGGACATCTCTAATCAGTGTTTTGCTAAATGCTTCTGATAGTATAATTTTTTTCCTTTTTTTTTTCTTTTTATAATAAATGTTATTCTCTAGCATAAACTTTGATTTTCCCTTTTGTAGGTTTAGATTTGTGTCTTGGTCCTTTTTTATATCCTCCAAGTTTATTAAGTTCACAACTTTTAAAAAATCTTCAGTATTGTCATGAGGTTCTAATACCGGATTTCTGCTTAGGCAGTCTGCTTCTTGATTTGACTGTCCCGGGTTATATTTTATCTTGAAATTGTATTGGGATAAATAATATGTTAAATCTCCAAGTTCCTCATCAGTTCTAGACTTGATGTTCAGATTTTCCAATGGTTTATGATCTGTATATACTATAAATTCTTTGCTCATAAGCCAGTGTTGCCAATATTTTACAGCTTCCTTAATTGCCTTTTTTTGAGTTTCTGACAATTTTTTTGAAAAGTAAGCTACAGGTTTATTTTCTCCGTTTTTATCTTCCTGTTTTAACACAGCTCCTACTCCTTTAATACTGGCATCTGTGTAAATTTTTATTGGTTGTTCTGGGTCAAATATTTTTAGTATTGGTTTCGAGCATAGTAATTCCTTTATGTTATCAAATGATTTCTGACATTCTGTGGTCCATATAAATTTTACATCTTTCCGTAATAAATTGTGTAATGGTTCTAGGATAATTGCATTGTGTGGTACAAATTTATGATAAAAGTTGACTTTTCCAAGGAACTGGCGTATATTTTTCCTTGTTTCTGGAATGGGGAAGTTTCTGACAGCTGTTAAATAATCTTTGAGTGGTCTAACTGAATTATTTTCTATTATGTGTCCCAAATACTTGGCATGGTTGTTTGCAAAAGTGCATTTCGAGAATTTCAGTCTAAATCCTTCTGTTTGTATGGACTTAAGGAGTTTTGAAATATGTTCTATGTGTTCCTTAAAACTTTTAGAAAAAACTAGAATATCGTCAATGAAATTCACTGCAAAATCTGAGAGTTTATATTTTCTTATTATGTTTCTCAATATTCTTTGGAAAATAGCCGGTGCTGTCTTTAAACCAAATAGGAGGCATGTCCACTGGTAATGGCCTTCTTGTGTGACAAATGCAGTCTTATATCTATCTTGAATTTTCATTGGAATGGACCAAAATGCTGAATTTATATCAAAAGTGGAATAATACTCACAGTTTACTGTCTTTACCATCAAGTCTTCGATCAAGGGGAATGGCTGTGATTGAGGGACAACAATTTTATTCAATTCCCGGAAATCTATGCACAGTCTGGATCTTTTCCCATCTTCTTTCTTATACGCCAGGGTTACAGGAGCAGCAAAAGGGCTATATGATTCCTCAATTAAGTTGTTCTTCAATAGTTTTGATATTTGATTTTCAATTTCTTTTCTATCTTCTGCTGTGCATCTGTATGGACGCTTGTAGCAATATTTATCTACTATCAAGTCTATGTGAGCTTCATAACCTCGTACTGTTCCAACGTCGTATTTGTCCTTAGCAAAGACTGGTTTGTATTCTTCTAGTAATTTATCAATGGCAGTTTGTTTATATAAATCTAGGTGGTTTACTGAAATTTCAAATTCATTGAAGTTGATATGTTCATTGAAATTTACTTCACATCTGTTTATATGGTTCATTTCTTGTTTCCGGACCTCAGAGTATAGCGAAACATCTTGTTCATTTTTGTCACCTAGTTCATCAGGAATTTCGACATTCATTAAATTGAACATATTCGTTTCGGAGTCTTTATTTTTGTTTCTCTCTTCATTTTGGACTTTATTCTCTTTTTGTTGATTATTACATTGTATTATCTTCAATTCTTCATTCTGGATTAATTTGAATTTTTTGATACAATCCAAACCAATGAGAAAATCATAGTGGAAATTTTCATTATCTATCACAAAAATATTCATTTCTCTTTCAATGCTATATATTTTTATTTTTAATGTTACCATTCCTTTTGTTTTTTTCTCACCATTAATAGTTTTCAAGTTTACTGTTGGTTTATTATGTGTGTCTTTTTCTGTTTCATGTATTTTTAATAATTTTGCATTAATTAGCGACACATTTGAACCAGAATCATAAATTGCAGAAACTTGTAAAGTGTCATTTAATAATAACTTTACTTTTATTAACGGTGGTACTTCTAGTTTTTTGGATTCTCTTTATTTAGTTCAATTTCTAGTTCAGAGTTATTCACACTTTTCACAACTGATTTTTGATTTTTGCCATTAAACCAGCAGGTTTCCTCAGGATGAAAACGTTTTCCTTTTTTCTCAGTGACACAAATTTGGCATGGTTTCTTTTCTTCACTTTTTTTTGGTTTTATGTCAGTGTTTGCGTAGTTCTTTTTTTCATATTTGTTCCTCCCAGCAAGATGTTCTAATTTGCCTATCTCATTGTAGAGATCTTCGGTTTCATGTAATGTCTCTCGATCTATTTTATCACTTAGATAATTAGGCAGACCTGCGGCTATAAGGTCTATAAGGGTACCAGTATCGATTGTCTTTCTTACCTCTAATAACAATTTTTCTTTTTTCAATGCATACTCAAGCAATGAACCCGTTTGATATTTGAATCCAAGAGCATATCTGATCGGCGACCAACCTTTGTTCCCAAATGTTTCACAGAAGTTTTTTTCCCATTTAATCCAGTCTGATTCTACTGTAAATTTTATTAACATACAACTCCCAATTGAGGTTATGCAAATAATATTAGATTTTCCATCTGGTGATGTTTTCACACAAAAATCAAATCTTAACTTCTCCATACTTCTGATATATTTGCAGAAAATGTTGTTTTATAATAGTAATTGGGTTTTCCGAAATAAAGGTAAAATTGCTTTTTCTGAAATAAACAAAATACTTTTATTCACAACACAAATACAAAGTTTTAACACAAATTATATGTTTTAATCATAGCAACCTACCTGAAATAAACAAAAAACAACATTTAAAGCCTTTACTTCTACAGGAATCTATTTAAGAAATGTTCCACGTTTTTCTGAAAAATCTTAGCTTTACAAAAATTACATCAATAGTGACAGACAGCGTCACTGTCATCACATGACGTCTGTTAGAGATCCATAAACAAAATCAAACCATAAATAAAGGAACGACACTAGAGTGATACTCTTTACATGTACTTAACTTTATGTTTTAGTTCCGAATTTTACCACCAACATAAATAAGTTTTCATTGGTTTACGATTTTTAATTTCTTTGGACCCTCTGTGTCTTACTCTTAAATTTTTAAATACTCTTGGACCGTGTCCAACACTCAGACTCTCTTGACGTTTTACTCGGAGCTTACCGGCTACTGTATTGCGGGAGCTGCCCTGACGTTTACTCGGAGCTTACCTACTGCTGCCCTTGACGTTTTACTCGGAGCTTACCGACTACTGTATTATGGGAGCTGCCCTGACGTCTACTCGGAGTTTACTGACTGCGGTGTTGCGGTTCTGACCTGACCCCTCTTTCCCTCCTTCCCTCTTAAACTCCTTAAGTATTCCAAGTACAAATCAGATCCTTTAGACTCCAAGTTTATATTCTTTTACACTGTTTTACTATCCCTATACTCGTACTTTTGCTATTT
The DNA here is from genome assembly GCA_905147715.2 of Xestia xanthographa. Taxonomy (NCBI): domain Eukaryota; kingdom Metazoa; phylum Arthropoda; class Insecta; order Lepidoptera; family Noctuidae; genus Xestia; species Xestia xanthographa. The sequence continues at coordinate 27,603,950 of LR990664.1, forward strand.
TCGTATTATACTTACGACTCATCTCTTTCTTCTTTCTTTCTTCTATAATAGAGTTCTTTTCGGATTATTAAAACTCTATTTTCTAATTCATTAATCGGTTCATAAATCATTAAAAGATTATTTTTAATCTTCCTATATATCTATTCTTTTCTTTTCCTACAAGTCAATATGACTAACTTGTTTCTAACTATCGACTCTAAAAGTTGATTGGAGCGGATGACAACTCCATAAAAATAAGCCCTTGTTAACTATCGACTCTAAAAGTTGATTGGAGCGGATGACAACTCCATAAAAATAAGCCCTTGTTAACTATCGACTCTAAAAGTTGATTGGAGCGGATAACAACGCCATAAAAATAAGCCCTTGTTAACTATCAACTCTAAAAGTTGATTGGAGCGGATGACAACTCCATAAAAATAAGCCCTTGTTAACTATTGACTCTAAAAGTCAACTAAATATCAACTAAAGTTGATTAGGAGCGGATGACAACTCCGTTAAAAATAAGCCTTTGTTAAAATCTTTCTATTTTCATCTCATTAGTGGTTTTAGACGCGAGCGGATTACAACTCCTAAAATAAGCCTTAAAGTTATTGATTTATCAGGTTGAGTAGTGATCATTGAATGTGAATCCTACCTGACCTAACTACGTAAGATGTCGGTGTGTTTGAATGAGTTATGTAAGTTTTGTGAATGCTGTAATATTTTAACCTTAGCAAAATTTTTGTTCTAGGCCAAAAATTTTCTCGGGGTCGTTGGGGAAATATAGTATTATGCTATACTTACGCTTCATATTCATCATTCATAATACTATTTATCATGCATTTTATTTGTTTATATATCTACACTCAGCAAATCGATTTAAATACGATTCTTTAACTTGGAAATAGCTGAAATAAAATATTATTATAATTTTCATGTTGTGATATTTACGTCAAGCGTCAAATTGTCAAACTGTCAGTTTTTTAATTCTCTTTCTGCTCAGTCTATGGTCTAGCTCTATGATTTCTCTTTTTGGTTTGTATAATTTAAATTATTTTTATCAATATGCTTAGCCAATGTATTTTATAAATTATTACGATTGTTTAATAACTTAATATTAAATGATTATATTTATAAAATTCTTTACGCACTCATGCATATGTCCTGGCCGACTACACTTGTCAGTTGAGATGATGGCCACACTAAGAAAACTAAGATTTGAAAAAGGAAGACTACTTTGGGAGAAACGAGCTGACGGACGGCTGGAGAGTGGACTCGAAAATCTGATTTGAGGAGTATCAGAGAGCAGCTTGGTTTTGGCGGTGAGATTCTTAAACTGTCCAGGGGATCCAACGAAAGTTTCTCCTGGGACTTCTACTCCCGATGTTCGGAGGCTAACTACGTGCCTGTCCGTCTACTGGTCTCGCAGGGCTGTCCTACGTCTGGCCCTGAGTTCTGCACTGTCTTGCTGCTGAGCTGTCCTAGTGAACTCTGAGATCTGCGCTGCCGCCGTTTCTACTGCTTCAGAGCTCAACTTCAAGGTTACTCCGGTATCGACCTGCTACCCTGATGCCTGATCCCGTTCTTACAGTGTGGTTGTAACAAATTTACTTGCTCCTATTTAAAATAAATGGATAAGCAGACTTGTTCAATTAAATTTTAATAGAGGGGAAAGATAAAAAATACAGCTAGTTATAAAAAACTACCTAGCACGCACTCAGTTTTAAAGTTTATGCACTTAGATGGACAATAATGAGTTTACCACACTGTAAGAACGGGATCAGGCGTCAGGGTAGCAGATCGATACCGGAGTAACCTTGAAGTTGAGCTCTGAAGCAGTAGAAACGGCGGCAGCGCAGATCTCAGAGTTCACTAGGACAGCTCAGCAGCAAGACAGTGCAGAACTCAGGGCTGTTGTTATATGTAAAATGTCATACCATCATATTGTATGGGATCCCCTTCTTCTTCAAATGAAAAAACACAAAGCCATTGCTCCACTTATAATTTTAAAACATATACATCAAAATAAAGTTACTACAAATAAAATCAACATTTAAATTCCACTATAAAATCCGTCTACATTCTTTCTCTTACTAAATCAGACTGTCAATGTATCATTTTTTTATTCAAACCCTTTTCCACATAATATTTTTCTTTTTCAACGACCATAGACTTTTAAAAACTGCCAGTAAATCAAAGACATAAAATTCTATTAACCCAATATTACAACATCCCCTCTGAATTTTATGTTTATTACAATTATAATAACATCTCATAGATAACTCCCATCAACTCATTTAAAACCCAACTTAACTAATCCACCCAACTTAACTAAATAAAACAAACAAACTTTTGAATTAACTAATCTAAACACCTTACATAACTAACTTAAACATTAAAATTTCAAATTAATTTTCAAACAACCTTAAATCCTAATAAACCTACATAACTCATCACATTACAGAATGTCCTTCACGTATCACTCACTATACACTGTCTCAATCTCAAAAACTTTGTCCTGTCTAGTGGTTTAGTTAATATATCTGCCAAATTATTTTTAGTCGAACAATAATGAATTTCCAACAAATTCTTATCTATTTTTTCCTTAATGAAATGATATTTAACGTCAATATGTTTGCTTCTTCTATTCAAAATTCCATTTTTAATCAATACTATAGCTGATTGATTATCAACAAACAACTGTGTTTTTGGTAATTTATTTGTCAACTCGTAGATCAAACTCTGAATGTATAATAGGTCTTTTATACATTCGGCTGCAGAAATATATTCAGCCTCAGTACTAGAAAGAGCAGTGACTGACTGTTTACGTGAACACCAATGAATTGGACCACCACCATAAAATATTACAAAGCCAGTCGTACTTTTCCTAGTATCAGGATCACCTGCAAAGTCTGCATCACAATACGCTTTTAAAGTTAAATCGTTACCACGAACATACTGTATACCACTGCTGACTGTATTTTTAATATATCTAAAAAGGTTCTTAATATTTGCAAAATCATTCAAGTTAGGATGTTCTTGATGTCTACTACAATAACCAACATGAAAAGCCAGATCCAATCTTGTTTTATTAACCAAATACAACAATGAACCAATCAATTGTCTATATCGATGCACATCATCAACTCCCATTTTCCCCTCTTGATGTGTATCAACTAAAATATCTGGATGACTACTACTATCTTTTAAGTTTTCATATTTAAACTTTTCTAAAATTTGATTTATATAACTTTCTTGATAAATCTTAATAAAATTTCGTTCTACTTTAACATCAAACCCTATAAACTTTTCAGTCTTATCAAATTTCCGCATTTCAAACTCTTTTTCTAATTTATTAATAATTTTATTTAAATCAAACTCATTTTCACCAATTAAAATACCATCATCTACATAAATAGCCAAATATATTTCTTTATCTTTATTTACAAACACACATGGATCTGATTTTAATTGTAAAAAACCCATTTTTTTCAAAAACTCCGTTAATCTCTTGTTCCACATAAGTGGTGCTTGTTTCAATCCATACAAACTCTTCTTTAATTTACATACTTTATTCTCTTTGTCTTTTATATCATATCCTAAAGGTACTTCCATAAATATTTCTTCATCTAATTCTCCATATAAAAATGCTGTCTTTACATCAAATTGCTTAATTTTAAAACCTTTTTGAGCTGTAAACGCCAACAACAATCTAACACTAGTAGTATTTACCACTGGACTATATGTCTCCTTATAATCAATATTGTATTTTTGTAGAAAACCTCTTGCCACTAATCTAGCCTTATATCTTCCACCAGGCTTTATAGTAAATATCCATTTACTCGAAATTATTTTCCTATTTTTTGCTTCACACTTGTTAACAATTTCCCAAGTTTTGTTTTTCTCTAAGGAATCTTTTTCCTCATCCATTGCTCTTTTCCATAAATCTTTATCAAAACTATTAAAAACATCTGTATAAGTTAAAAACGAAGTCTCCAAATCATAATCTTTCAACCAAAATGGCAATTTCCTTTCTCTTTTCGGTAAAATCCGCAATCCATCATTAATAACTGGTTCAATTGCATCCTCAAACTCATCACTAATTACAACTCCTGTATCATCTGTAACTTCCCCTCTCAAGCTATTATTTTCTTCTACACCAACTCCAATGTCTTCAACGCTATCTTCAAAATTCTCATTATCTTCAACACCAACTCCTCTAACTTCAACATCTTCATCACTAACTTCAACTTCAACATCTTCAATACTGCCTTCAAAAATCTCAGCATCTTCATCACTAACTTCAGCTCTATTTTCTAAAACTTCTTCATCACCAACAACTCCATCACCACTTTCACTACGAAAACCATTACCACCTTCACCACGAAAACTATTACCACCTTCACCACAAAAACTATCACCACGAATATCAACACTAACTTGTTTAAATAAATTTTCTAAATCGCATTGTTTCACACTACAATTACACATTTTCAAATAATCTGCAACGTCACTCTTATTATTATTAAACACCACATCTCTTGAATAAACAATTCTAAAACTCGAAGGATCCCATATCTTATAACCATTGTTAGTATACCCTACTAAAAGCCCTTTGCTACTCCTGGAGTCAAGTTTATGTAACTGAAAATTATTTTTATAATATACTAAAGATCCAAAAATGTTTAAATGTTTTAAATTAGGTATTCTATTAAGAGTCAATTTCAACAACTCGATTTTTTACCTAATTTCCATGGACATTTTCAGTTTCAGGTTTTTTGAAAAACTTTAATAATAAAGCGCAACATATCCACGTTATATATACATTTTCTGAAAGGGGATATTATAATTCAATTACTTAGTGAGTTATTTGGGCCACCAAAATTGGCGAGCCACAGAAATTTTATTATTGCCACCGAAATTGTGCCCCGGCTTCCGAATGAGGACCAGCTTTCCCGTCTTCCAACGAAGCGGGAACTGGCCTCTCTCCAAGCACGCACTTAGGAGCCCCTCTAGTCGGGGCCCGAAAGCCTCCGAGGCCAGGACCCTGGCTTTGCCAGGCAAGCCGTCGGGTCCCGGGGCGGTATTTTTGACACTGAGCCTACGTACCGCCACTCTCAGGTCTACCCCAGTCACTTCCGGAGTGTTTTCGTCGTCGTCCTGTTGGTCCGCTTCCAGCATCGCAGGCGGTGGAGCCATAGGCGGGGAGCGATGTTCCCCTCGCGAAGGGAACAGAGTACTCACCATGTCCTCTACGAGCTCAGGCCGGAGACTCTGCCTCAGGCCCAGGTGCGGAGTTTATCCCGCATCATCTTGTAAGGGCGCCCCTACGGATCTTTGTCGATAGTCCCCAGCATCTCCTCGCGGGCCAGATCCCTGGCCCACGAGGAGATGCTGGAGACTCGACATCTGCGCACGTCGCAGATGTTGGACATGGCCTCCTGGAACCACCCTGCCTCATTGTCAACGTCGGCAGGTGTGGCCGGTGATGTCACCCAGGCCTGCATGATCGAGGCTTCCAGGAGGAGCTCCCGGAGGATGCAACCCTCAAAGTTCAGTAAATCCAATTGAATGACTTTTTCAAGAAATAGTAATACAATTTTATTTTAATGAATGTCGGGGGCAAAGGACTTAGTTCTGTCAAAATAATTTCGGCATAACAAGTATTGATTCTTTTCAAAAATCTTCATTAACATTAGTACAATAATTGATTGGTACAATTTCTGTGTAGTCGTGTAATTTCCGTGGGCCACGAGATGCCACGGAAACCACAGAAATTGCCTCACAGAAATTGGAAACATGGCTATTTTTTTTTTTTACAAGAAACTATCAAGGCTATGACTAATATTTTCTAAAATATTAAATGTGTACCAAAGGCTACTTAGCATGCATAAAAGTGATACCTTTATTTCTTGCAAAAATCCTTTTAAAACCTGATCACCGAAATTGCAAAATTTCGTTCCGAGTAAACTGAAATCATGTTCTTAAATTTTTGGCGGAAAGACCTGGCGATATGGTGGACTACCATTCTTACTGCACGTAAGCGCACTACTGTCTCTTGCCGAGCAGGGATTTATTGTTCGTTTAAACTCATTGGTGGAAGCTCAGGACGGTGAAACAAAATGACCATAGAAATTAGTAATTTCGCTTGGACGAACCTACCGTTGACATGTACTCATTAACTATGAGTCTAAACATTCAAAACTAATTAACGTCATGTAAGTCAATCATTACTTAACGCAATCAAAATACTTTTTCCTATATATGTTGGAGATTATCTTCCTGAGAGGTAAATGCTGTGTATGAAAGTGATTGTGGACAAGACACAGAAATTGATAATTCATCATTTTCCGATTTTTTTCATAAAAAGTAATAGTCTTATAAATATAATTTAAGTGGCTTCATTTAGATCCATGTCACTTTAATTCTGAGAAAAAAAATCGTTGCATTATCTGTAAAGCAGCATTGCGATTTCAGCCTAGACGCGTAAATTTTTCACCTGAGAAATTCACTCTTAAACCACATTTCAGCTGGTGTTTTAACATTTATTTTATTTGCACTCCTGTTCAATAAATAAGCAGAAGTTAAAACGGCTTCACCCCATAATTCATGTGGTAGCTGCATATCAAAAAGCAATGCTCTTGTTCGTTCCATTAATGACCTGTTTAATCGTTCAGCTGTACCATTTAGCTGTGGAGTATAGGGAATAGTGTAATCAATATTAATACCTTTGTTATTACAGTACATTTTAAATTGTTTGCTAGTATATTCACCCCCATTATCGCATCTGAATGTTTTAATCGTTGTTTCAAAATGATTTTCCACCAAATTAATATAATTAATTATTTTTGAAAACGCTTCGTTTTTATTTTTGATTAGAAAAACTTTAACAAAATGAGTGTAATCATCCAAAAACGTGATAAAATATTTGTAACCATTCCATGTTTCCGTTTCAATAGGACCACAAATATCACTATGAATAATTTCAAGTGGCTTACTAGCTCTCTGTCTATTTGTTTTAAAAGGTTTTCTACATAATTTTGATTGTGTGCAGACTTCACAGATGTCAATCTCCTTTACCAGGCCTCTATCTATACCTCGAACAAGATCTTTTGTCCTGTTAATAGGTACATGACCTAATGCACGATGCCAGAAATGAGCATTTATATGAAAGATGTTCACTGACCTTGAAAGTACGACTGGCTTTGCATTAATGTTCAAATAATACAGACCATCTTGCTTCAGTCCACCAACCTCTATGCATTCAGAGTCCTCCCTTTCGATTTGACAACTCGTTCTGAAAAATTTTAACAAATAATTATCATCAGCTAATCTAGATACAGATATTAAGTTCTTTTTGAGTTGGGGAACACATAATACATCTTTAAAAACAATATTTTTAGTATAAATGTTGCCCATTATGTTGACATGATGAATATTACCGTCTGCAGTCATGATTTTATAATTAATCTTCTTCTTATCTTTAAGGTAACTTTCTGATGTAACAATATGACTGCTGGTACCTGAATCTATTATGAATTCAATCTCTGCTTCTGTTGTATTAGTTGTATAGAAGTTACTTACATTTTGTTTTAGGCAGAACCTTGTATAATGTGAGTTAGCCTTACAGTTCACGCAGTTAAATTTTAAATTACAATCTGCATGTCTGTGTCCACTCTTCATGCATTTATAGCATTGAGCTATGTTGTTGTATGCTTTACCGTCACCATTTAATGTTCTGCAGAATCTTGCAATGTGTCCTTTCTTTCCACATTTGAAGCAACTCCTTACATGAAAACTGTTTTCTATTTGTTTGACAGTGTCATTCTCAACAGATGTTGTCGGTTTTGAAACTTCATGTCTATCTGTATTTTCTTGTCTCATCTTTATTTCTAAATTAAGCCTTGATATTAAATTAATTAAAGTTTTATCTTCTAATGATGTTGATTCCCAAGCTGTTCTAAAATGAATATATTTTTCCGGTAGATTCGAAAGTATTTTGGTTATGATTTGCTTGTCATCAAAATTGTATCCTAAACCTCTTATCCTCGTTGCTTTATTCTCAATTTCTGCTATGTCTGTCATTAAATCTTTATTTTCAAATTTATATTTATAATAATCTTCTAATAAGCGAGAAATTTGAGTATCCTTATGTCCAAGAAATAACGTGTCGAATTTTTCTAAAATTTCCTTGGAAGTTTTGCAATTTATTGCGTAAACCATATACTTATCACTAATTGCACATATTATTAGCAATTTTGCTTTGGCATCTCTTTTAATAAAATCTTTCTTTAAATTTTCATTATCTTCCAAAACAGATTCCAGCTCTCTTGCCGTCAAAAATAACATTAATTTTTGTTTCCATAGAACATACTCAGACTCGTTTGTCAGTTTTGACAATTTATGATCGTCAGACATTTTTTCCAAAAATTTTATTTCCAATAATTTTAACTTGAACTCCAAAATATTTTTCAGGCTCTTACTTCCTTGACCTCCTCACAATATCAGTTCAATTGGCAACCCATAATCTTTTAAAACCTGAAGGGTTCTGGGCCCATAACCTGTTGTTATATGTAAAATGTCATACCATCATATTGTATGGGATCCCCTTCTTCTTCAAATGAAAAAACACAAAGCCATTGCTCCACTTATAATTTTAAAACATATACATCAAAATAAAGTTACTACAAATAAAATCAACATTTAAATTCCACTATAAAATCCGTCTACATTCTTTCTCTTACTAAATCAGACTGTCAATGTATCATTTTTTTATTCAAACCCTTTTCCACATAATATTTTTCTTTTTCAACGACCATAGACTTTTAAAAACTGCCAGTAAATCAAAGACATAAAATTCTATTAACCCAATATTACAACAAGGGCCAGACGTAGGACAGCCCTGCGAGATCAGTAGACGGACAGGCACGTAGTTAGCCTCCGAACATCGGGAGTAGAAGTCCCAGGAGAAACTTTCGTTGGATCCCCTGGACAGTTTAAGAATCTCACCGCCAAAACCAAGCTGCTCTCTGATACTCCTCAAATCAGATTTCAGAGTAGTCTTTTCCAGCCGTCCGTCAGCTCGTTTTCTCCCAAAGTAGTCTCCCTTTTTCAAATCTTAGTTTTCTTAGTGTGGCCATCATCTCAACTGACAAGTGTAGTCAGCCAGGACATATCCATGAGTGCGTAAAGAATTTTATAATATAATTTAATATTAAGTTATTTAGTAAACAATCGTAAAAATCTACAAAATATAATGGCTAAACACATATTGATAAAAATAATTTAAATTATACAAACCAAAAAGAGAAATCATAGAGCTAGACCATAGACTGAGCAGAAAGAGAATTAAAAACTAACTGACAGTTTGACAATTTGACGCTTGACGTAAATATCACAACATGAAAATTATAATAATATTTTATTTCAGCTATTTCCAAGTTAAAGAATCGTATTTAAATCGATTTGCTGAGTGTAGATATATAAACAAATAAAAAGGATGATGAATAGTATTATGAATGGTGAATATGAAGCAATTAGTAACAAATTTACTTGCTCCTATTTAAAATAAATGGATAAGCAGACTTGTTCAATTAAATTTTAATAGAGGGGAAAGATAAAAAATACAGCTAGTTATAAAAAACTACCTAGCACGCACTCAGTTTTAAAGTTTATGCACTTAGATGGACAATAATGAGTTTACCACACTGTAAGAACGGGATCAGGCGTCAGGGTAGCAGATCGATACCGGAGTAACCTTGAAGTTGAGCTCTGAAGCAGTAGAAACGGCGGCAGCGCAGATCTCAGAGTTCACTAGGACAGCTCAGCAGCAAGACAGTGCAGAACTCAGGGCCAGACGTAGGACAGCCCTGCGAGATCAGTAGACGGACAGGCACGTAGTTAGCCTCCGAACATCGGGAGTAGAAGTCCCAGGAGAAACTTTCGTTGGATCCCCTGGACAGTTTAAGAATCTCACCGCCAAAACCAAGCTGCTCTCTGATACTCCTCAAATCAGATTTCAGAGTAGTCTTTTCCAGCCGTCCGTCAGCTCGTTTTCTCCCAAAGTAGTCTCCCTTTTTCAAATCTTAGTTTTCTTAGTGTGGCCATCATCTCAACTGACAAGTGTAGTCAGCCAGGACATATCCATGAGTGCGTAAAGAATTTTATAATATAATTTAATATTAAGTTATTTAGTAAACAATCGTAAAAATCTACAAAATATAATGGCTAAACACATATTGATAAAAATAATTTAAATTATACAAACCAAAAAGAGAAATCATAGAGCTAGACCATAGACTGAGCAGAAAGAGAATTAAAAACTAACTGACAGTTTGACAATTTGACGCTTGACGTAAATATCACAACATGAAAATTATAATAATATTTTATTTCAGCTATTTCCAAGTTAAAGAATCGTATTTAAATCGATTTGCTGAGTGTAGATATATAATAGTTATTTATGCAACTGTTGTATAATGAGGGGTATTAAAACACGAATGTGGGTTTATCACACGAGGCGAAGCCGAGTGTGATAATAGTATCACATGAGTGTTTTAATACCTAATTATGTACAGTTGCATACAAGACTTTATCTACATCCATGATATGAATCCTCCATAAAAGGTTCTGAAACCATAGGGTGTTGCAGTGTTCTAAGAAGTCTATGTAAATTATTCATGGAAAGTTTAATTGCTTGTATTTACTACAAACAAACCGTGTATAGGTAGTAATATAATTATTTACATTTTGGATTGTTCAATTATCAAAATTCACAAAGCTTGTATCACTCATTTTTGTAAACAACAAAGTACATAATGCAATACTAATAATATCCAAATGTCGAACAAAAATGGCGGGATACGACGTGAATTCGAATTAACCTATGTTTTTTTTTTATTACGGCGCTGTGGTAGTGAATCGCACGTGCTAGACGTTCGATTCACTACCACATTCGATGTTCTTTTTTTAAAACGAGTTGCATAATGAAATTCAGTACAACATTATAACACCCGTTTGGGTGTTATAATGGTTATCATGACACTGGCTGTTTTAATGTTGGCCATAAGCTAACTGTTTCAGATACCTTTATAGAGGATTTATAGCATGGGTGTAGATAAACAAATAAAAAGGATGATGAATAGTATTATGAATGGTGAATATGAAGCGTAAGTATAGCATAATACTATATGGTAAACTCATTATAGTCCATCTAAGTGCATAAACTTTAAAACTGAGTGCGTGCTAGGTAGTTTTTTATAACTAGCTGTATTTTTTATTTTTCCCTCTATTAAAATTTAATTGAACAAGTCTGCTTATCCATTTATTTTAAATAGGAGCAAGTAGATTTGTTACAGTGGACGTCGTCTTGAAGGTGGCCACGAAGTCGGGCAACCTGAAGGGGACGTTCACGCGGGCCCTGAAGGAGGCGGCAACCGGGATCAAAGAGGCGGTGGACGTCCTCCTTGACCGGACGACCTCGGAGGAGATCGTGAAGCTCCGAGAGGAGAATTTCCGTCTCCATACAAGGATGGAGGAGCTACAGCGTGAGATCAGCGCCCTGAGGGCAGACTTCAGCCGGCAGCAGGGTGCGACGACTACGGACAGTCATGCCCTGCCACAGAACGGGTCTTTGGGAGAAGACCAGTTTAGCCGGCTGCTGAGCATAATGACCGCCCGCTTTGACAGCCTAGAGCCCAGGCTCAACCCCCCTATTAGGCTTCGTCCGCCACTGGCGGCAGATATGCGAAGGAAGGAGGCAGAGCCCGCACCAGCGGTGGCTGGGCCAACGTGGGCCCAGGTGGCTAAAGCACCACCTCCGCCACAAAAGCCAACGACGGTGACCAAAAAGGCGTCGCAGGCACCCAAAAAGCCCACGCAGGTGCCTAAAAAGCCTACAGCGGGGGGCAAAAAGATAGGACAGGGGACAAGTAATCCCACTGAGGGGAGCTCGTCCCCTAAAGAAAATGAGGAGGCCTGGCAGACAGCCGAAGGCCGTAAAAAGAAGCGGAAGAGGGGTCGCAAGGCCAAGAACGCGCAGGGCTTCAAGGGGCAGGCCCCCAGAATCCGCGTCCCTCGCTCCGAGGCTGTAGTGGTGACGCTGCAGCCCGAAGCCAAAGAGAGAGGAGTCACATACCAAAAGGTACTGGCGGAGGCGAGGGCTAAACTGGCCTTCGCTGACTTTGGCACACCGGACGGCTTCCGTTTTAAAACGGCAGCCATGGGGGCCAAGATGTTTGAGTTGGCGGGGACCAGCTGCGCCGAGAGGGCGGACTCTCTAGCTGCAAAGCTGAGAGACGTCTTCAACCCCGAGGAGGCCCGGGTATCCAGACCCATGAAGACGGCTGAGGTTCGCGTCGATGGGCTGGATGACTCAGTCAGTCCAGAGGAGGTGGTGGCGGCCATAGCCCGGAGCGGTGGATGCCCGCCAGAAAATGTGCGGGCGGGCGACATCCGCGTTAATGCTGGCGGGCTTGGCACCATCTGGGTGCGGTGCCCGGTGGCTGCGGCCAAGCAGGTCGCCGACGCGGGCCGCCTACTGGTGGGCTGGGTGTCAGCGAGGGTAAAACTCCTGGCACCCCGGGCCATGCAGTGCTACCGGTGCCTGGAGAAAGGTCACGTCCGGGCACTCTGCACCTGCGAAACAGACCGCAGTGATTTGTGTTATCGCTGTGGTCAGCCCGGACATAAGGCGGCCCAGTGCTCCGCGGAGCCAAACTGCAGCCTGTGTACAGCTGCAGGAAAGTCCGCGGGGCACCGAATAGGTGGCAACGCTTGCGGCGCGCCCAGAAAGCGCAGCAAGCGTTCGACCAAGGCTGCGGGAGCTGCACCCTCTAGCACCTCTGAGGCCGACTCCCGGCCTGTGGTGGGACGAAGCGAGGAAATGCAGTGTCAGTGATGGCACTCCATTTCCTACAGGCGAATATCAATCACTGCACCAGAGCTCAGGATCTCTTGGTCCTGAGCATGGCGGAGTGGTCAATAAATGTGGCGGTGGTCGCTGAGCCATACTTCATCCCCCCCCGGGAAAACTGGGCAGGGGATCTGGACGGCCTGGTGGCCATCATCGGCGCGACTCTTGTCGACGTATCCCGGGGTCACGGTTGGGTTGCCGCCCTTGTGAACGGGATCGTCACGATTGGGGCATATTTTTCGCCCAACAGGAGTCTCGCCGACTTCGAGAGCTTCCTTGTCGAGTTGGGAGCCGTCGTCGGCCGGTCTCACCCTCGGCCCATTTTGCTTCTCGGTGATCTGAACGCCAAATCTGCGGCGTGGGGATCCCCGGTCACAGACCCGAGAGGCGAAATGCTTGAGGAGTGGGCCTTCACGACGGGCCTGGCCGTCTTAAATCGGGGTTTGGCCTACACGTGTGTGCGACAGCACGGCGGGTCCATAGTGGACGTCTCGTTCGCTAGCCCCGCTGTCGTGCACCGTGTCCGTGATTGGCGCGTGGAAGCGGAGGTGGAGACGCTATCGGACCACCGATACATACGCTTCGACGTCTCCGCCCAAACCACTGGAGGTCGTATCCAATCGGCCCCCCGGAGAGACGGCCCACGTTGGGCACTGAAACGCCTCGACAGGGAGGCTCTCGAGGAGGCCACTATCGTCCTAGCCTGGATTCGGGAGTCGGCTACCGTCGGTCCCATTGACGTCGAACAGGAGGCGCAGTGGTTTGGCGACGCGATGACGCAAATCTGTGACGCGTCCATGCCTCGCGTCTCCCCTCTGTCCGCAAGGCGCCGCGTGTACTGGTGGTGCGTCGAGGTCGAGTGGCTGCGCGTCGCGTGCGCAGACGCCAGACGCCCGTACACGCGATGTCGGAGGAGACGTCTTCGGGACCCCGACGAAGAAGCCGCGCTGTATGAGGTGTACCGCGCAGCGAAGGAGGCTCTGTGGCTGGCCATCGGTGAGTCGAAAACGCGCTCCAGAGAGGAGCTGCTGGCGACCCTAGACGGGGATCCGTGGGGGCGCCCTTACCGCACGGTCCGAGGAAAACTTCGGCCGTGGGCCCCCCCACTAACGGAAGGTCTCGAGCCGCAGTTCCTGGAGCGAGTGGTCTCGGCTCTCTTCCCTGAGAGAGCCGAGCATGAGCCACCGCCGATGGCTCTGCCCACAGCTGCAGAGTCGGAAGAAGAAGAGGAGAGCGAACCCATCCCAGAGGTGACACAGGCGGAGATGAGTGCGGCCGTGATGCGGCTCCGGGCAAAAAACACTGCTCCGGGGCCCGACGGAGTGCCTGGCCGCGCTCTAGTCCTCGCTCTGAAGGAGCTGGAGCCCCCACTGAGGGGACTCTTCTCGGCGTGCCTTGAGCAGGGTCGTTTCCCTACCAGGTGGAAGTCTGGTCGACTGGTCCTGCTCAAGAAGGCGGGGCGCCCGGCGGATTCGTCATCCGCTTATCGGCCCATAGTGCTGCTGGACGAGGCGGGCAAGTTGTTCGAGCGAGTAATCGCAGATCGCCTCGTCAGCCACTTGTGCACGGTTGGGCCGAACCTGGACGACAGCCAGTTTGGCTTCCGGTGTGGGCGCTCTACCATCGACGCCATCAGGAGAGTAAGAGTCCTAGCGGAGGAAGCGGTGTCCCAGGGTGGGGTGGTGCTAGCGGTGTCTCTGGACATCTCCAACGCGTTCAACACCCTGCCTTGGAGTTGCATTAGGGAGGCCCTGCGATACCATCGGGTGCCTTCCTACCTCCGCAACAGAAGGAGGCTGCGGAGAGGTTGAGGGAGGTCGAGACCGCTCTCCCCACCCGCAGCAGACGTGTCGGGCGTCGGAGGAGGGCGGACAACGCCCTCTTCCGGCCCCCCTAAACGGGTCCAGAGGGTCGGTGGACTTGGGGACGTCCGCCGCCCCGCCGAATAACTGGACCCGAGGCGGTGGCGCGTAGTGTTCCACGCGCGCCCCTATTGGCGTTGCGGGGGGAGTACACCTCACTCCCACCGCAAACATGAGGTGGCCCGCAGAGGCGGGCCAGCACTAGCCGGGGATCGTGGAAGGCGCACTAGTTCCCATGATCTCCGGTGCAAGTGTGGGAAAGGAACACCGGGGTGGTTTTTAGTCGGTTAGAGTCCGACAGACCCCTCCGCCCGCCCCAGGCCGGAGGACATCCGTGTGGATTTTCCACCTCGGCAACAAAAAAAAAAAAAAAAAAAAAAAAAAGGTTGGGTTAGGGGTTAGGTTAGGTTAGGTTGGGTACAGCCGGGGGTTGCGGAAGGATCGTACGTTCCCGCGACCCCCGGCGTAGGTGTGAGATGGAACACCGGGGTGGTTTTTAGTCGGTTAGAGTCCGACAGACCCCTCCGCCCACCCCAGGGTGGAGGACATCCGTGTGGATTTTCCACCTCGGCAACAAAAAAAAAAAAAAAAAAAAGGTTAGGTTGGGTTAGGTTGGGTTAGGTTGGGGGACCCCCCCACAGTGCTTGCGTCCACGTCGCGTCCCCTGGAAACAACCCAGTCTGACCACTGTAACGGAGTGGCAGATTGGGTTGGCCAAAGTGCACTGTGATATCCAAAGGAGAGAGAAGGGCAAAGGCAAGAAGTCGGCCACGGCCGTCGCTGTTGTCCCCGCCACCACCGCTCCCAGTCAGTCACAAACGACCGGCAAGGGAAAGTGGAAGGGCAAAGGGAATGGAAAAGGAAAAGGGAGGCAGCTAGTCCCCCCAAAAACCGCGGCCGTCGTGGTGACGCTCACCGCGGAGGCTGCGGAGCGAGGGGAGACATACGCTTCCATTTTGGTGCGGGCGCGCGGCAATGCCGATCCGACCCAACTCGGGATCGGCAGTGTGTCCTGCCGGCGGACCCAAGCCGGTGCTCGAATTTTCGAGTTCCCGGGGGCTGAGGGGAGTGCCCATGCGGACCTCTTTGCAGCCAAGCTGCAGGAGGTCATCGCAGATTCAGCCAAGGTGGCCCGACCGGTCAAGTCTGCGGCAATAGAGGTGACGGACCTAGACGACTCCGTCACCAAGGAGGAGGTGGTGGCGGCGGTCGCGGCGATAGGGGGCTGTGGCGTCGCGGCGGTCCAAGGCCGGGACATAAGGCCCGGCCGCGGCGGCATGGGCACCATTCGCCTCGAGTGCCCAATCGCCGCTGCCAAAGCCGTCCTTGCCAAGGGACGGCTTACAGTCGGATTTAGCTCGGGTGCAGTCCGGGCACTCGAGGACCAGCCTCAGCGTTGTTTCCGGTGCTTCGTCATCAGACACACCCGGGCCCTGTGTCCGTCCACGGTAGACAGGACGGACACGTGCTTCCGCTGCGGCAAGGACGGCCACAAAGCCGCCTCCTGCGAGGTCGCCACGCCGCACTGCGCGGTGTGTGCCGCCAGTGGCTGCCCGGCAGGCCACGTTATGAAGGGGAGGAACTGCAATCCTCCCCCAAAGCGGGGCAAAGCGCAGGCGCCGACCAAGCCTGCTGCTGCCGCTAGCACCGTCGTTCCTGCGGCGACTGCGGAGGGAAGTGCCATGTCCGACTAATGGATAGGATCGAACATCGCATACTTCAGGCGAACACAAACCACTGCAGGGCAGCCCAGGATCTGCTGATGCAGACCATGGCTGAGTGGTTGGTGGACTTGGCGGTGGTTGCCGAGCCTTACTCGGTCCCTGGCCGTTGGCTGGGTGACAGGGACGGCTTGGTGGCGTTGGTGTCGCGGTCTTCCACAGACTCCCCTCCCCTCTCGCTCTTAGAGAGGGGACCGGGATACGTGGCCGCCGCGTGGGGAGACATGGCCCTGGTGGGGGTCTACTTCTCCCCAAACCGCCCTCTCTCGGACTTTGAGGATTTCCTCGAGATCCTCACCGCAGTCGTAGGGAGGGTGGCGCCGCGCCAAGTCATAGTGTTGGGTGACTTGAACGCCAAGTCAGTGGCCTGGGGCAATCCGGCCGCAAGTTGCAATGTCCGGGGGCGCGCTGTTGAGTTTTGGGCGACCTCATGCGGTGTGTCCCTCCTCAACAGGGGGGCGGTCCACACGTGTGTGCGGCAACAGGGTGGGTCGGTGGTGGACGTCTCGTTTGCCACCCCCGCGCTAGCTGCCCGCGTCGCCAGCTGGCGGGTAGAGATGGTGGAGACCTTGTCGGACCACCGATATGTGCGGTTTGACATCTCCACTCAGGCGGGTGGGATGGCCCGCACTGGGCAATCTCCCTTCCCGCGGTGGGCACTCACCCGCCTGGATCGGGAGGCAGCCAAAGAGGCGGCCTTTCTCCAGGACTGGCTGTCGCCCCCTGTCGAGGTCCTGGACGTGGATGCCGCAGCGGTCCGGCTCAGGGGGTCCCTGACCAAGGTGTGCAACTCCAGCATGCCTCGGTCTCGCCGTCCGCCTCCCCGTCGTGCCGTCTATTGGTGGACAGAGGAGCTTTCGGAGCTCCGGGCCGCCTGCGTGGCGGCCAGAAGGGCATCAGTGCCCAGAACCGAGTCCGGGAAGAAGAGGACAGCCTATACGCCTTTTACCGAGAGGCCGTGACGGTTCTCAAGTCTGCAATGGGCGCTGCAGAAGACTCGGCGAGGGCCGAGATGCTGGAGGGTCTCGACAGGGATCCTTACGGGAGACCATACAAAGCGGCGCGGAGCCAGCTACGCCCCTATGGTCCCCCACTGACGGAGACACTGGAACCTGCGTTGCTGGATGGGGTGGTCCGGTCCCTGTTTCCGCACAGGACCGACTTCACTCCGCCAACGATGGATCCCCCACAAGGGGCGGTTTCGCCAGAGGAGGAGGTCCCCCTGGTGACGGCGGCGGAGTTCTATGCGGGGGTTCTCAACCTCCGCGCGAAGAAGACGGCCCCCGGACCCCAAACCATCCCGACGCCCAAATCGTCGTGGAGGGCGTCCGTATAGGGGTCCAGCCCCAGATGAAATATCTGGGGCTGCACGACAGGTGGCGCTTCGGCCCACACTTCAGCGGGCTGTCGACGCGCCTGTTGAAGGCCGCGGACGCGCTCTCGTGGCTCCTCCCAAACCTGGGGGGGCCCAAGGCGAAATGCCGACAAGTTGGCTGCCAAACTCCGGGAAGTCCTCAAGCCAGAGGACGCCCGAGTGTCCAGGCCATTGGTCACGGCTGAATTACGCGTGGAAGGCCTGGACGACTCGGTAACCCCGGAGGAAGTAGTGGCGGCCATGGCCCAAACCGACGCGGGGCGGTGGACCGATACAGCGAGAGATTGATCTGCGTCGGTCTCAGCTCCGCGAGGTCATGGTGGCGGAGTGGCGGGAGAGGCTTTTGCGCCCTACTGCCGGCCTCGCTACCATCGAGGCGATCCGACCAGTGCTCGAGGAATGGCTCGAGAGAAGGCACGGCTCCCTGTCGTTTCGGGCGACGCAGGTGTTCTCGGGCCACGGTTGCTTCGGGAAATACCTGTGTCGCATAAACAGGGAGCCGGACGCCCGGTGTCATCACTGCGTCCATTGTCTGGAGGACACGGCGCGGCATACGCTGGCAGAGTGTGTCGCATGGGAGGAGCCGCGCCGTGCCCTCGTGACAGAAGTGGGAGCCGACCTGTCGCTGCCGGCCGTCGCTCGCGCGATGGTTGGAAGCGCAGAGTCGTGGGATGCGGTGATCTCCTTCTGTGAAACGGTCATCTCACAGAAGGAGGCTGCGGAGAGGTTGAGGGAGGTCGAGACCGCTCTCCCCACTCGCAGCAGACGTGTCGGGCGTCGGAGGAGGGCGGACAACGGCCTCTTCCGGCCCCCCTAAACGGGTCCAGAGGGACGGTGGACTTGGGGACGTCCGCCGCCCCGCCGAATAACTGGACCCGAGGCGGTAGCGCGTAGTGTTCCGCGCGCGCCCCTATTGGCGTTGCGGGGGGAGTACACCTCACCCCGCAAACATGATGTGGCCCGCAGAGGCGGGCCAGCACTAGCCGGGGATCGTGGAAGGCGCACTAGTTCCCATGATCTCCGGTGCAAGTGTGGGAAAGGAACACCGGGGTGGTTTTTAGTCGGTTAGAGTCCGACAGACCCCTCCGCCCGCCCCAGGGCGGAGGACATCCGTGTGGATTTTCCACCTCGGCAACAAAAAAAAAAAAAAAAAAAAAAGGTTAGGTTAGGTTAGGTTAGGTTAGGTTCTCGGTCCCCGGGGCAGGGCGTCATTTGCTACGCTGATGACACTCTCGTTACGGCCCGGGGAGGGAGCTACGAAGAAGCGGCACGCTCGGCCGTCGAGGGCACGTCCCTTGTCGTGGGACGAATCGAGGCACTCGGCCTCAAGGTTGCGCTCGAGAAGACGGAGGCCCTGGTATTTCATGCGCCCCGACGTCGGCCACCGGCTGGCGCACACCTCACTATTGGTGGTGCAACAATAGCAGTGCGGGCAAGCATAAAATACTTGGGCCTGGTCCTGGACCGGAGGTGGAACTTCGGCGAGCACTTCGCTCAGCTTGCGCCGAAGCTGATCGGCACGGCGTCCGCCCTCAGCCGGCTGTTGCCGAACCTGGGTGGACCAAACGTCGTTTGCCGACGGCTTTACACGGGGGTGATCCGCTCGATGGCGCTCTACGGGGCTCCGGTGTGGGCGGAGTCCCACCGCTCCCAGCCAGTCACAGGCGACCGTCAAGGGAAACGGGAAGGGGAAATGGAAGGGAAAGGGGAAACTGGTCCCCCCGAAAACCGAGGCCGTCGTGGTGACACTCACCGCGGAGGCTGCGGAGCGAGGGGAGACGTACGCGTCCATTTTGGTGCGGGCGCGTGCCAATGCTGATCCCACCCAACTGGGGATCGGCAGTGTGTCTTGCCGGCGGACCTAAGCCGGGGCTCGAATTTTCGAGTTCCCGGGGGCAGAAGGGAGTGCCCATGCAGACCTCTTTGCAGCCAAGCTGCAAGAGGTCATCGCGGACTCGGCCAAGGTGGCCCGGCCGGTCAAGTCGGCGGCCATTGAAGTGACGGAGCTAGATGACTCCGTCACCAAGGAGGAGGTGGTGGCGGCGGTCGCAGCGGTAGGGAGCTGTGGCGCCGCGGCGATCCAAGGCCGGGACATAAGGCCCGGCCGCGGTGGTATGGGCACCATCCGCCTCGAGTGCCCAATCGCCGCTGCCAAAGCCGTCCTTGCGAAAGGACGGCTTCTAGTCGGTTTCAGCTCGGGCGCAGTCCGGGCACTCGAGGACCAGCCTCTGCGGTGCTTCCGGTGCTTCGGCATCGGCCACACCAGGCCTCTGTGTCCGTCCAAAGTAGACAGGACGGACACATGCTATCGCTGCGGCAAGGAGGGACACAAATCCGCCTCCTGCAAGGCCGCCACGCCGCACTGTGCGGTGTGTGCCGCCAGTGGCCGCCGATCAGGCCACGTAATGAAGGGGAGGAAGTGTATTCCTCCCCCTAAGCGTGGCAAAGCGCAGGCGCCGACCGGGCCTGCGCCTGCTGCTGCCGCTAACACCACCGTTCCTGCGGCGGCTGCGGAGGAGGGTGCGATGTCCGACTGATGGACACAGTCGAACATCGCATCCTTCAAGCGAACACCAACCACTGCAGGACAGCCCAGGATCTGCTGATGCAGACCATGAGAGCGGGAGGCCGTGCGGCGAGAGGCGAAGGACGCCATCGTCCTCCACTGGACGGAGGACCTCGCCACCGCCGCCTTTGGCCGCCGGACGTTGGACGCGCTTGGTCCGGTCCTGCGGAGCTGGCTCGAGCGGTCCCATGGTTTCCTGTCGTTCCGTCTGGTCCAGGTGTTGTCCGGGCATGGCTGTTTCGGTTCGCACCTGCACCGCATCGGGAGGGAGGAGACCCCGGCGTGCCACGACTGCGGCGCGGCGGAGGACACGGCGCAGCACACCCTCGAGGTGTGCCCGGCTTGGTCCGAGCTGCGCCGCGGTCTGACCGCGGTGGTCGGACCGGACCTCTCGCTTCCTGGCGTGGTCAACGCCATGCTGGGGAGTGAGGAGGCCTGGGCAGCGGTCGCCTCCTTTTGCGAGAACGTAATCTCGCAAAAGGAGGAGGCGGAACGCGCGCGGGAGGACGATCCTCTCGCTGCGCCGCTCCGCAGACGAAGAAGGGGGAGAAGGCGCCGTCCTCTCCCTCCTCATGGTGGCGACGGGCGGGCGACAGGCACGGGGGAGCCTTAGCCCGCATTGCACCCGTCACCACCTTCGTCGGTCATTCCCGGGCCCGTCCCCCTCCCTACGGGGAGGGTGTGAGGGGTCCGCCATGAAGGGCAATCGTCGGCGGAGGACTGGACGTAAAGGCTGTGCCGGTTTCCCAGTCCCCCGCCACTAAGACGAAGCGGGAATGTCGCTGGGTCGTTTTAGTGGGTATACCGGGTCCACCCGGGGAGTCCCACATAACCCCCCATCCCCCGATGGGAGGGTATGCGTAATGCATTTTTTCCCAGCGCAAACAAAAAAAAAAAAAAAAAAAAAAGGTTAGGTTAGGTTGGGGTGCGTCAGAATTCCTCCACGTGTGCCTAGTGGCTGCTGGTCCCTCTCGATACGTCTGGAGGGAAGAGCAGCTGCTGGGTCGGTGCACCCTGGGCGCGGCAGTATCCTTCCTCGAGGCATGAGAAGAAATTCTCATTCCTCGGGGAATGTTACTGTCGTGGCTAATATTCTGGGGAGGTGTCACATCGTTCGTCGTGCGATTACTCACGGAGCGGGTTTATCGTGCGAGGTGCGATGTGTATCAGGGGTCGGGGATATTGTCATGTGCCGTGCGGTGGCTCACGGAGCGGGCTAATCGGACGGTACGTGACTAGGATTCACTCCTCGAAGTTCTCGGGGAGTAAATCGGGGAGGGGTAAAAACGTCGTGTGCCGTGTGATGGCTTACGGAGCGGGCTCATCAGACGGTACGTGATAAGAGATTCACTCCTCGAAGTTCTCGGGGAGTGAATCGGGGAGGGGTAAAAACGTCGTGTGCCGTGTGATGGCTTACGGAGCGGGCTCATCAGACGGTACGTGATAAGAGATTCACTCCTCGAAGTTCTCGGGGAGTGAATCGGGGAGGGGAAAAAGCGTGGTGTGCCGTGTGATGGCTTACGGAGCGGGCTCATCAGACGGTACGTGATAAGAGATTCACTCCTCGAAGTTCTCGGGGAGTGAATCGGGGCGGGGTAAAAACGTCGTGTACCGTGCGATGGCTCACGGAGCGGGCTCATCGGACGGTACGTGATAAGAGATTTACTCCTCGAAGTACTCGGGGAGTGAATCAGGGTTGGGGAGCCTCCTTCATCTTGTATCACGGCATTCGTCGCACTCTAGTACGCTTCTGCCCATCAGACGTGACTGTGAGCGTGATGAATCGTCGTGGTAAGGGATCAAGGGGGAGGGGGGAAATATATGTTTTAATATATGTATGTATATAATATATTAGATATGTCTATATGTTTATGTATTATATTTTATGAGTAGTAGTAGGGAGTAGTAAGTAGGGAAACAGGGACCATACCCTTAAAAGGAAAAACAACATGAAAAAGACGCATTGCAAAGATTTACCCCAGGGCGGTACCAGCTGCTCAGCAGCTGGAGAATCCGTCACGATCCTTTCGGGGTCGTCAAGCCCTTCGTATTCTGGGGAGGGCAACAATCGTCTTCCGCTTGCCAAAGGCAACGAGAGCCGAGGAGGCTCAAGATCACGGTCTTTCGGAGACCTGATCTCGTTTAAACCACCTGACCGAAGGCCGGGTGAGCGCCGCGTGGCGGACGCAGACGCAGTGTCGGACTCCGGCGCTGCGTCACTGAGAGTGGGAGCAGAGGGTCCAGTAGAGCCACGCGTGGTTCTAGAGAGGGTGTGCATGTCGGAGTCGGAAGACACACCGCATGCAGTTACGGCCGCCGCACCCTCCAAGTTTTGGGGGAAGCGTTCCAGAGGCTGTCAGTCGGACGCGGGTTCGGCGGCGGGTCTGTCCTCTAGTGAGGAGAACCTGCCAGCCAACAAGGTGCCGACAGCCAGGAGAGGCAGAGGTCGCGGGACGAATAGTCCGGCAGCGTCACGCGAACCCCAGGGCCGCTTCCTGAAGCAGCGCCCCGATACGCCGACGGTCAGCGATTCGGATCGCGTCTCGCCCGTGGTCTCAGTCGACGACCTTGGAGGGGTCACCGTCGCTCTTGTGGGCACAAAGGCGGAGGCCAATGCCGCGAAGCGTGCTCAAAGCAGAGCGGTCGCGGCCGATGAGGTGGCCGAAATGGCCCGACAGGCCCGAGAGAGGCGGTCTGCCCAGGCGGCCAGTGGGGAGAGCCTGACAGCAGAGGCTCTCAGCCGCCAAGCGATGGACGGCGTGGACATTGTCCTGAAGGTTGCCACCAAATCCGGCAACCTGAAGGGCTCGTTCACGCGTGCCCTCAAAGAGGCGGCAGAGGGAATCAGGGAGGCGGTTCAGGTTCTCCATGACCACACGACCTCGGAGGAGACGGCGAGGTTGTGGATGGAGAACAGCCGTCTCCGATCCGAGCTGGAGGACCTCAAGCGGCAGTTTGCCGCTTTGCGAAATGTTGGGCAGCAGCAGGCGGCTCCCTCGTCGGCCCCTGCACATGCGGCGCCACCAACTCAAAGTTTGTCGGACTACGACGTAGAGAGGGTGGCGAGAATCTGCATGGTGCAGTGTGGGGGCATGGTGAGTGCCCGCCTGGAGGCAATCGAGTCTCGACTGCCCCCAGCTGAGATCCTCCGGCCCCCGCTTGCGGCGGATAGGCGGAGGATAGAAGAGGCTGCGAGGACAAAGCCCACGCAGATCACGCAAAAACCTCCAGAGGGGGGCAAAAAGCCCGCGGCGGGTTCGGGGACGCCCGGACAGGTTGCGTCTGCACCCCTCGTTCCGACGTCCCAGCCCCCGGCGACCACTTCTCCCGCCCATGTGACGGTGGGTGGAGAGGGCCGCGGCAAAAAGAAGAGGAAGAGGAGGAAGAAGACGGCGGTTGCAACCGCACCTCCTACCTCCCAAGAGGCCGTGCTATCGGCGACCGCACCTCCCACCCAGGAGGCCTGGACGACGGTGGTGAAGAGGGGGCGCAAAAAGAACGCGCCGCAGCCGACACCGCCCCAGGTACCGGCTCGATCAGAGGGCACGAGGCCACCCAGGGTCACTACCCCACGCTCCGAGGCTGTAGTTATTACACTGCAGCCCGAAGCTGTAAGCAGGGGAGTGACCTACAAGTCGGTCCTGGCGGAAATGAAGCAGAAGCTTCAATTTAGCGAGTTTGGCACCCCGGCTGGTTTCGTCTTCAGGACGGCAGCCACGGGTGCCAAGATGCTTCAGGTGTCGGGTGCCGGAAGGCAGGAGAGGGCGGACAAGTTGGCTGCCAAACTCCGGGAAGTCCTCAAGCCAGAGGACGCCCGAGTGTCCAGGCCATTGGTCACGGCTGAATTGCGCGTGGAAGGCCTGGACGACTCGGTAACCCCGGAGGAAGTAGTGGCGGCCATGGCCCAAACCGGTGGGTGTCCGCCAGACAGCGTGGTGGCGGGCGAAATTCGCAGCGGCACGGACGGGCTGGGCACTGTTTGGGTGCGATGCCCGGTCGCGGCTGCGAACAAGGTTGCAGATGGCGGGCGACTCCTGGTAGGCTGGGTGTCTGCCAGGGTCAAGCTCCTGCCTAAGCGGGCTTTGAATTGCTTCCGGTGCCTAGAAAAGGGGCACGTCAAGGCACAATGCACTGCACAGGTCGACCGCAGTGAACTATGTTTCCGCTGCGGTCGACCTGGCCACAAGGCGGCCCAGTGCTCTGGAGCGCCAAACTGCAGCCTTTGCGCAGCTGCTGGGAAACGCTCGGAGCACAGACTTGGCGGGAAGGCCTGCAAGGCACCCAAGTTTTAAAACAAGAGGTCTAGAGCTGTTGGAGAAACTGCGCCTCTCCCACAGCCCGACTCCCGACCCAGGGAAGGAGGAGCCGAGGAAATGGAATGTCATTAATGGCACAACTCCGTTTCCTCCAGGCGAACATTAACCACGCCGCCAGAGCTCAGGATCTATTGCTCCAGAGCATGGCGGAGTGGTTAATCAACGTGGCTGTGGTCGCCGAGCCGTATTTTGTCCCCCCCCGCGATAACTGGGTAGGGGACCTGGACGGCTCGGTGGCCATCATTGGCGGGACTCTTGACAGTCCGTCCCGAGGACACGGTTGGGTGGCTGCCCTCGTGGACGGCATAGTCACAATTGGGGCGTATTTCTCCCCCAACAAGAGTCTCGCTGACTTTGAGGAGTTCCTTGTCGAGCTGGGTGCCGTCGTGAGCCGGTTCCATCCTCGCCCGGTGTTGGTGCTCGGGGATCTCAATGCCAAGTCTGCGGCATGGGGATCCCCGATCACCGATCCCAGGGGTGAGGTGTTGGAGGAGTGGGCGGTCGAGACCGACCTGATCGTCATGAATCGGGGCTCGGTGTACACGTGCGTGCGGCAGCGGGGCGGGTCCATAGTAGACGTGTCGTTCGCAAGCCCCGCGATTGCGAGCCGTGTGCGCGACTGGCGAGTTGCCGTAGAGGTGGAGACGCTGTCGGACCATCGATATATTCGATTTGACGTCTCCGCCCAGACTGCGGGCGCCGGTCGCCCAACGGCTCCGCAAATGGATGGTCCTCGCTGGTCATATAAGCGTATCGACAGGGAGCTTCTCGAGGAGGCCGCAATCCTGCAGGCCTGGGTCCGGGAGTCAACGACGAACGAACCCGTCGACGTCGAAGCGGAGGCGCAGTGGTTCCGCGGGGCAATGACGCAAATTTGCGATGCGTCTATGCCCCGCGTCACCCAACCCACAAGGCGCCAGCTGTATTGGTGGTCCGCCGTCATCGCGCAGTTGCGCGTGAAGTGCGTGGAGATGAGACGCCAGTACACCCGATACCGAAGGAGACGTCGTCGGGTTCCGGAGGAAGAGGCCGCGCTGTATGAGGTGTACCGCGCGGCCAAGGAGGCTCTGTGGTTGGCCGTCGGCGAGGCTAGGACTCGAGCCAGGGAGGAGATGTTGTCGACCCTCGACGTGAATCCGTGGGGGCGCCCTTATCGTGCGGTCCGAGGGAAACTTCGTGCCTGGGCGCCCCCACTCACTGAGAGTCTGCAGCCTCAGCTGCTGGAGGAAGTGGTCGCAACGCTCTTCCCTGCTAGAGAAGAGCATGTACCGCCGCCGATGGCTTTGCCCACAGCCACAGAGCCAACGGATGAGGAGGACGTCAGCGTCCCCGAGGTGACAGAAGCAGAGATGAGGGCGGCAATAACGCGGCTTCGGGCCAAAACCGTTGCCCCGGGACCCGACGGAGTTCCTGGCGTCGCGCTTGCCCTCGCTCTGAAAGAGCTAGAGCCCCAGCTGAGAGGACTCTACTCAGCGTGTTTTGAGCAGGGCCAATTCCCTAGTGAGTGGAAAAAGGGTCGTCTGGTCCTGCTCAAGAAGGCGGGGCGCCCAGCGGATTCGCCATCCGCATACCGGCCCATAGTGCTGCTGGACGAGGTGGGTAAGCTTTTCGAGCGGATTATTGCTGCCCGCCTCGCTGGCCACTTGTACAGAGAGGGGCCGGATCTGGACGATAGCCAGTTCGGCTTTCGGCATGGGCGCTCCACTGTGGACGCCATAATGCGGGTAAGAGTCCTGGCGGAGGAAGCGGTGTCCCGGGGCGGGGTGATGTTGGCGGTGTCCTTGGACATCTCCAACGCTTTCAACACCCTGCCCTGGAGCTGCATTCGGGAGGCGCTGTGTTATCACAGGGTGCCCCCGTACCTCCGCCGCATCGTTGGGGCTTATTTGGCGGAAAGGTGTGTCACCTACAGGGGACGCGACGGCGGAGGCCAGCGCGACATGTCGTGCGGTGTTCCGCAGGGTTCGGTCGTCGGCCCACCCCTGTGGAACATCGGCTACGACTGGGTGCTGAGAGGCGAGCTCCAACCGGGGGTAGCCCTGGTGTGTTACGCAGACGACACACTGGTCACGGCCCGGGGGAGTTCATACAGGGAGGCAGCGTTGCTGGCCACGGCTGCGGTCTCACAGATTGTGGGCCGCATACGGCGCCTGGGCCTGGAGGTGGCCCTCAACAAGTCGGAGGCCGTGATTTTTCACGGCCCCCGGCGGGCGCCGCCGCCGGGATCACATATTGTGGTCGGGGGCACTCCGATTGCTGTCGAGTCTACCATGAAATATCTGGGATTGGTGCTCGACAGCCGTTGGAGCTTCGGCCCCCACTTCCAGCGGCTGGCGCCCAAGTTGATGGGCGCGGCGGGCGCGCTCGCAACGCTGCTTCCCAATCTGGGGGGCCCGAGCACCGCCTGTAGGAGATTGTACCTGGGGGTCTTGCGATCCATGGCCCTGTACGGGGCCCCGGTGTGGGCCTCGGACCTGACGGCCGGCAGCATCGCGATCCTGCGAAAGCCGCAGAGGGCGATGGCCGTCAGGTCTGTCAGGGGCTATCGCACAGTCTCCTACGAGGCGGCTTGTGCACTGGCCGGGTCGCCACCCTGGGACCTAGAGGCGAGAGTCCTCGCGTCACTGTACCGGTGGCGCGAGGAGGTGCGGACGCGGGGCGGTGGGCCGATACAGCGAGAGATTGATCTGCGTCGGTCTCAGCTCCGCGAGGTCATGGTGGCGGAGTGGCGGGAGAGGCTTTTGCGCCCTACCGCCGGCCTCGCTACCATCGAGGCGATTCGACCAGTGCTCGAGGAATGGCTCGAGAGAAGGCACGGCTCCCTGTCGTTTCGGGCGACGCAGGTGTTCTCAGGGCACGGTTGCTTCGGGAAATACCTGTGTCGCATAAACAGGGAGCAGGACGCCCGGTGTCATCACTGCGTCCATTGTCTGGAGGACACGGCGCGGCATACGCTGGCAGAGTGTGTCGCATGGGAGGAGCCGCGCCGTGCCCTCGTGACAGAAGTGGGAGCCGATCTGTCGCTGCCGGCCGTCGCTCGCGCGATGGTCGGGAGCGCAGAATCGTGGGATGCGGTGATCTCCTTCTGTGAAACGGTCATCTCACAGAAGGAGGCTGCGGAGAGGTTGAGGGAGGTCGAGACCGCTCTCCCCACCCGCAGCAGACGTGTCGGGCGTCGGAGGAGGGCGGACAACGCCCTCTTCCGGCCCCCCTAAACGGGTCCAGAGGGACGGTGGACTTGGGGACGTCCGCCGCCCCGCCAAATAACTGGACCCGAGGCGGTGGCGCGTAGTGTTCCGCGCGCGCCCCTATTGGCGTTGCGGGGGGAGTACACCTCACTCCCCCCGCAAACATGAGGTGGCCCGCAGAGGCGGGCCAGCACTAGCCGGGGATCGTGGAAGGCGCACTAGTTCCCATGATCTCCGGTGCAAGTGTGGGAAGGGAACACCGGGGTGGTTTTTAGTCGGTTAAAGTCCGACAGACCCCTCCGCCCGCCCCAGGGCGGAGGACATCCGTGTGGATTTTCCACCCCGGCAAAAAAAAAAAAAAAAAAAAAAAAGGTTAGGTTAGGTTAGGTTAGGTTTTTTTTTTTTTTTTTTTTTTTTTTTTTTTTTTTTTTTTTGTTTTGGCAGGAGTGGGAAATCCCCGCGGACACCTCGACTATCCCACAGGAATTGCTCCTGTGAGACAGTCGAGGTAGTGCCGGACTCGAACCGGCTAAAACCACACTCCTGCCCCAGCCAGTGTCCCTCTGACATAGTCAGAGACTTTGCATAACTTAAATAATTTGGGATGCTTTTTTAATTCATTATCTTTAATTTTGAAAAAAGTTTAACATAATTTAATTCTGGATTCTATTTAGTATAATTTTTTGCTATTTCTGGTCTACGTTTTCTCCATACTTAGTCCAAATACCTTTTCTTTATCTGAAATATTCATACTTAGAAAAGCATAGATTTCACGTATTTTTGTTACGTTCTATTATTTTGCTTGCTATCGTTATGCAGTATTCCATTAAGATTTTTCTATTTTTGTTTTCAGACATTATATTCTTTAGATTTGAGACGTTTATTTTGCTGTCTATTCTCCGCTCAGCCTCATATCTTTCTTTTTCGTGTACTGGGCATTCTGTCAGGATGTGTGCGATCGACTCCACTTGATTCGGCTCGCAGATGCACCATGGGTTCTCCTTACACTTGAAACGGTGCAAGTATTCGGAGAACCCACCGTGACCCGTCAAGATCTGTGTTACTATCCCGACTGGTTTTAGTTTCGACACAATGCGGTGGGCGTCGATCGCATCTGGAAGGAAGAGTTTTGTCACTGAGGCTGTTTCGCCATTCTGGTACCTCCGGTTCCATTCGTCGAGCGACTCCAAACGGATCTGCCGCTTGACGAATGAAACCGGGCAGCGGTCATAGTCCGGCCTCTTTCTAGACCGGAGTGCAGCTTCTTTCGCGAGATGGTCCGCGCGCTCGTTGCCTTCGAGCCCTGCGTGTGCCTTTACCCAGAACAAGGATACATCTTTGCTCTGGGATAAAGCCGCGGCAACGTTCGCTCTCGCCTCCACGGCCAGTGCGTGGAGGGAACCCTGGTTTGTCACTGTCTGTAGTGCGGCCTTTGAGTCACTGTAGATACCGAAGGTTCCCTCTTTGCGCTTGAGAATTTCGCGCGTGGCTACGCATATGGCCAGAAGTTCCGCCTGGTAGACCGTGCAGTACGGAGGCAAGCTAAGTTTGATGGACTTGGTCTCGGCATCACCCTCCCAAAGAGACAGTGCTGCTCCGACCTTGCCCTCAATCTTGCTGCCGTCCGTGAACACCCTTACTGCTTGTGTGTTGTGGCTATCCACACAGGTCTGGTCTTCCAGGCATACGAATTCCATGGCCATATGTTTCGCCGGGTGCGGAGTCTCCGTAAATGCCACCACCCGCTCTACCTCCCTGCCCGCAAGCGCTGGCTGTGGCACCCCTCTCTTCGCCTCGTACAGAGCGGCTGCTTCCTGTATTCGGAGGTCGAGTGGGAGTATCCCAGCCAGCACTAGGGACGCGTTCAGCGAAACGGTGCGGTAGGATTTACAGAGTTTCTGCGCGAATCCTCGTTGGACCGTGTTGAGGCTTTTTTGCACTCCGATCTTTTTCGCGGCCGGTGCCCAGGCGCTTGCCGCGTACAAAATCACCGGCTCCACTGCTGCCGTGTATATGGTTTGGATGATCTCCGGGTGAAGGCCCCAGCTCACTTTTGCCGCACGTGCCAGCTGCTTGTAAATGTTGACAGCTTTTCTGCATACGTTTGCGACATGGGAGTTGAAAGTGAGCTGGTGGTCGACGGTGAGCCCCAGTATCTTGATTTCCTTAGACATGCCAATGTCTACCCCGCCCATGCTCAGGTGTGGGACATCGTACTTAAGTTTCTTGGTTATCACCATTGCACAGGTTTTTTGAGGTGCAAACTTCAGCTTATTTCTGATGCCCCATTCCCGAACATATTCGAGGGCGGCATTGGCCTGCCTCTGGACTTCCAACGCTGTCTCACCGTCGAAGATCATCACCACGTCATCGGCGAACGCCTGGCAGTGGACGCCACGCTCATCCAGCCCCTTTAGCAGAGGGTCAAGGATCAGGTTCCATAGGATCGGACCGCCAATGGACCCCTGTACACACCCCTTATTTGTGTCCCTGCAACACTCGACACCCGCGTATCGAACTCTGACGCTCCTACCAGTCAGGTAGCTGTCTAGCAGCCTCCTGAGGTTCACCGGGCACTTTTCCTCAGCCAGTCTGGTCCTGATGGCCGGCCACCATGCGCTATCGAAGGCTCCCTCTATGTCCAGTGATACAACAGTGATCAGCTTCTTTTCACTCAGCTTCCCTTTGATATGTTGTATCATGGTGTAGAGGGAGTCCTCGGTGCTCCTCTGTGGCATGAAACCAAACTGGCGAGTACTGAGCCGCGGGATTAGGTGCCACTTCAGCCTTGCAACCAACAGTTTTTTCAGGATTTTACCAAGGACTGGTAGGAGGCCGACTGGCCTGTACGATTTGGGGGCGGTGTAGGATTCCTTGCCGGGCTTACGGAGGACTACCACCGTGGCTACTTTCCAGGCCTCAGGGAAGTGTCCGTGCTCCAGGCACTTGTTGGCCAATGCAAGGAACGTCCCTGGGTCCCGGGAAATAGCATGGGCACAGATATCGGCTGTGAGACCGTCTGCCCCGGGTGCCTTCTTCGGGTTGAAGCTTTCCACCGCGGTTTTCAGCTCCTGAAGTGTAAACGGTGGGTCATGTTGTTCATCATGCGCCCAGTCGTTTACACGACAGGCCGCTTCACGTATCCGACGGTGGTCAGCATTTTCACCCTCCTCTAGGTCTTCCGGGTAGAAGGTCTCGGCCAGCAGCTGAGCCGATTCCTGTGCGCTCAGTGGCACTCCATCCTTCTCCAACGGCAAATCCTCCTGTCTTTTGGCGGTCCGTCCTATGACCCTATAGATCCCCTCCCACATTCCCTCCCTATCCTGTTTTTGACAGAAAGCCTTCCATCCTTCTGTCTGCGCCTTTATTGCTAGGGACTCATATTTTGCTTTTGCTTGCAGGTACTCATCGATGACTTTCTGCCTCCGGACCGGTGCAGCGCATCGGATGCGGCGTCTCCTGGTATTCACCTCCGACATCAGCTCAGCGAGCTCCTTGGACCACCATGGTATAGTGAGTTGTTCGTTGTTTTTAAGTCTAGCTATTGTTTCGTTAGATGTTTTTGTAATGGTATTGTTACGTCGTACCCATACCTACAATACAAGTAGCTTCTAATAGTAGGTACCTACATCTAAGTAGGTAGGTAGTAGTAGGTATGTATCGAATGATGTAGGTACAAATTCGCAAACTACCTATAAAATACATCAGGAAGTTGTCATTGTAATTTCGACCGTACGCCCAGGGCATAAAGTACCTATTTCTTTCCTGTGTACAAAAGTTGTGGAAGTTTCTCTAAGGACAATGACCTAGTATGAATTGCCTAGAAGATTCTGGGAACTTATGGATCTTTCTCGAACGTTCGGTCGTCGTATAAATAGTCGACGTGTTTGTGGGAGCAGGCAGTATCATTTTGGCTACAGTACGGGACGAATCAAAGTGAACTTGTGAGTGCGATATCTAAGCGAATAGTGATCAGTAGTGTACTTGTGATTGAGTTTGAAGTGTTTTGTGATTATTAAAGTTATTCAGTTGTTTCATCGGTAGTAATTAATTTATCCCATACCCAGCTCGTAACAATTTGGTGTCAGAAGTGGGATAAATTATGCCAGTTCTACCTAAGGACAACACGGAAGGTATCCGTACCAGGAGTCAGCGACAGCAGGACATGGACCAAAGGCGGTTTGGAGATTCTCCGACACAGACACCGGGTGGTGTCCAGCCTACGTCAGTGCCAGTCGCTGGTCCATCCGGAGTTTCTCCAGCATCAGTAGCGCCAGACTTGTCAGCTTTAATGGCGCTGCTGCAGGAGCAGGCTCGTCGCCAAGAGGAGCAGGCTCGCCGCCAAGAGAAGCAGGCTCGCCAGTTACAGGAGCAGTTGCAACGAGATAAGGAGGAGCAGGCTCGCCGTCAAGAGGACCAGGCTCGCCGTCAAGAGGATCAGGCTCGCCAGTTACAAGAGCAGTTACAACGAGATAAGGAGGAGCAGGCTCGCCGTCAAGAGGAGCAGGCTCGCCGGTTGGAAGAGCAGTTGCAACAAGAAAAGGAGGAGCAGGCTCGCCGTCAAGAGGAGCAGGCTCGCCGGCTGGAAGAGCAGTTGCAACGAGATAAGGAGGAGCAGGCTCGTCGTCAAGAAGAACAGATGATCCTCATAAAGGATCTTCATTCAACTTTCGGCAAAGAGCTGAAGGTAATGAAGGATCAGGTTCACCAGCACGAGAATCGCATCTCAGAGGCCGAAGTGCAGATCGCTGGGATGAAGAAGGCTTTGGGAGAACTGAAGACTGGAGATGTGACTGTGGCTTCAGTAGTTCCTGCACCTTCAGCGCGGGGCTTTAAGGTGCCTCCATTCGATGGAACATCTTCGTGGTCGGCGTATAAAATTCAATTTGAGGCCGTTATGAAGGCGAATGGATGGACAAAATCGCAAGCCATGACCGCGCTCACTTTGGGCCTCCGAGACCAAGCCCTCAACATTCTTGAAGCGCTTGGCAAGGATGTGACCTACGAACAGCTGCTGGAGGCGTTAGAGTCCAGATACGGCGACGCGCACCTGGAGCACGTATTTCGTGCTAAGTTGAAGGATCGTGTCCAGCGTAGTGCCGAGAACCTACAGCAGTGGGCCCTGGAAGTTGAAAAGCTGGTTCGGAAAGCATACCAGTCTGCCCCTGCACTGATCGATGGGAATCTGGTACAAGCGTTCGTTGATGGAATACGTGACTTAGAAGTTAGAGCCGCCGTGAGACTTGGGCATCATGAAACATTGAAGGACGCCTTAGCCCATGCTTTAGAAGTAGAGGCAGTGAGGCAAGATCACCGAACGCACCGCGTTAGGGAGGTTGTAGCATCACCTGTACGCGAGCGCCCGCAAGGGTACAGTCCTAGGTGCTACACTTGTGGAGAAAGGGGTCACCTTCGGTCAAGCTGTCCAAAGCGCAACACCCCGCGAGAAGATCAGCAAGGAAGGGTGGCTGAAGTGACTGCCCAGCCACAGCAGGGAAACGAGTAAATGCCAGGACTGGGGGGCGGGTGCTGGCTGGTATTGAAAGAGCCCCGAGAATCTTGATCTCGCAAGCACATGACGGGAACAGCCTGACCATCAGAGGCGAAGTCAACGGAACACCATGCAAACTGACGTTGGATACTGGAGCTTCTTACACGGTCGTTAACTCTCACCTAGCAAGTCGGTTTCTTGGGGACTACTTTGATAACCACGACCGTATACGATTACTAACAGCTACCGGTCAGCACATAACCGTCCGAGGCAAGAAGGAGGTGGAGTTAAAATTGGGTGACAGATTTTACAAGCACAATGTCATCGTGGCCGACATAGTGGACGATTGCATCTTGGGCTTGGATTTCATGCGGAAATATCGTTGTGAGATCGACGTTGATCAAGGAGTATTGAAATGTGGTTCAGAGGAAGTCTTCATGGAAGGTGCACCATCAGGGAAAGTGTACTGCTTGAAAGAGATTGTTCTTCCTCGCAGATCAGAAACGATTGTGCCAATTAGTTTACCACGGAATTCTGGACAAAAAGATCGAAGTGTTCTGATAGAAAGGGTGAACAATGACTTTCCATGGAAGATGGCACGGGCTCTGGTCAAGGCCAACAACGTCTCAGCAGTACGCATACTGAATCCAAGTGACAAGGAGCAAGTCATTAAAAAGGGCACCTTAATCGGCACTTGCGAGGAAGTAGCTTGGATGCGTCAATTGCAAAATCTGCCTACCGGAAATAAAATTCGTAGTACAAAGTTTGACGTGTCAACACTTTTGGAAAACTGCGATTTATCTAAAGAAGAAATGGACAAGGGTAAGAAGATGTTACTTCAGTACGCCGACATTTTCTCTTCAAATGATGCTGACATAGGGAGAACTGGACTAGTTCAGCATAAGATTAATACGGGTAACGAGTTACCAATCCGTCAGCGACCAAGAAGACTGCCAGTTGCACGTGAAAAAGAGGTGGAAACCATGATGGAGGGAATGATGAAGGACGGTGTTATAGAGCCTTCATCGAGTCCATGGTGTTCTCCTGTGGTCCTGGTAAAGAAAAAGGACGGCAGTATGCGCTTCTGTGTGGACTATCGACGACTGAACGATGTCACGAAAAAGGACAGCTATCCGCTGCCTAGGATCGATGACACACTGGATACGCTGACTGGTATGAAGTGGTTTACCACACTTGACCTGAAAAGTGGCTATTGGCAAGTAGAAATAGACCCCAAGGATAAGGAAAAAACTGCATTCTCAACAGAGAAGGGATTGTGGCAGTTTAAAGTTATGCCATTCGGATTGTGCAATGCTCCTGCAACGTTTGAAAGGCTGATGGAGCAAGTACTCGCCGGATTGATTGGAGACGCATGTCTTGTCTATCTAGACGACATAATCATCGTGGGCCGTACATTTGAAGATCACCTTAAAAACCTCAACCAAGTGCTGTCGAAAATCCAAACAGCAAATCTTAAGTTAAGTCCGAAAAAGTGCTCGTTTTTCAGAAAACAAGTGAACTTCTTAGGACACATAGTTTCGGGGGAAGGTGTTCAAACAGACCCAGAAAAAGTAATCGCCGTCAAGGATTGGCCAGTTCCGAAAGACAAGACACAGGTCAGACCATTTCTGGGTTTGTGCTCCTACTATCGAAGGTTTGTCAAGAATTTTGCCGACATTGCAAAACCTCTGCACAAACTCACTGAGGAAAAGCGGCAATTCTGTTGGGACGAGAACTGCGACGTTGCATTTCAGGAATTAAAGAAACGTCTGTGCAATACGCCTATTTTGGGATATCCTGACACAGAAAATGACTTCATAGTTGACACAGATGCAAGTAATACTGGAATTGGGGGCGTGCTGTCTCAACGGAAAGGAAACCAAGAGGTTGTGATAGCTTACTTCAGCAAGTCTTTATCCAAACCAGAAAAAAATTACTGCGTTACAAGACGGGAGCTACTCGCCGTAGTAAAGACATTGCAGCACTTCAGTAAATATTTGTTGGGACGTAAATTCCAATTAAGAACTGACCATGCTGCATTGAAGTGGCTATTACAGTTCAAGAATCCAGAGGGGCAAGTGGCGAGATGGATTGAGCTATTGCAAGAGTTTGACTTCGTAACTGAACATCGCAGTGGAAGAACTCACGGTAACGCAGACGCCTTGTCGAGAAGACCTTGTCCTGAAGACTGTAAGCACTGTGCCAGGCAAGAGACTAAGGAAGTAGTGCCCGTGAGGATGCTTAGAATGGATCTCAGCGATGAATGGAAAGAAACCCTACAGCAGGCTCAGCAAAATGACTCGGACATCAAACCGATCTTCGAGTGGATCAAAGCTGGTGCTCCTAAACCCAAGTGGAGTGATGTGGCTGCGATGAGTTCCATCACGAAGAGTTATTGGGCGCAATGGAACAGCTTGGTGATCCAGGATGGAGTATTGTGCCGTAAATGGGAAAACGCTCGAGGGGAAAACTGTCATCTACAAATGGTTGTCCCTAAAGCTAAGGTACCGGATGTTTTACGGCTCTACCATGATGGATGTTCGGGAGGACATATGGGGGTAAAAAGGACTTTACTAAAAATTCGAGAACGCTTTTACTGGATCCACTGTCGAGATGATGTGGAGGACTGGTGTCGCAAATGTACCAGTTGTGCGGCCGTGAAAGGACCCCAAACACGCAGCAGAGGAGCATTAAAAGTGTACAACGTTGGAGCCCCTTGGGAGCGGATAGCACTAGACGTTGCGGGACCATTTCCAGAAAGTGAGAGCGGAAACAAGTACTTCTTGGTGGTCATGGATTACTTCACAAAGTGGCCAGAAGTCTTCGCCATTCCTAATCAAGAAGCTACAACTGTCGCAGATAAATTGGTTCAGGAAGTCTTCTGTCGTTTTGGAGTACCCTTAGAAATACACAGCGATCAAGGAAGGAATTTCGAATCGCAAGTATTTCAGGAGACTTGTCGATTAATGGGTACCCACAAAACCAGAACCACCTCTTACCACCCACAATCTGATGGAATGGTGGAACGATTCAACCAAACGTTGGAAAGATATCTGGCAAAAGTCGTGGAAAGCAGACAAAGGGATTGGGACAAACACATACAGCCGTTTCTTCTGTCCTACCGCAGCGCAGTCCACGAAAGTACAACTGTGACGCCCGCCTTCGCGAACTTTGGAAGGGAATTACGGTTGCCTGCAGATTTAATCACTGGAACTCCCCCTGATGCTCCACGCAGTGTAACAGATTACGCAAATGACTTGCGTAACAAGTTGAATGATGTTTATGAGCATATTAGACAATCCGGCCAACAGATGTCTGAGAAGATGAAGACCCGTTATGACCGGAAGGCAAATAGTAGGGGTTTCGACGAGAGTTCACTGGTGTGGTTGCATAACCCAGTACGGAGCAAAGGGAAGTCTCCGAAATTACAAGCAAACTGGGATGGACCATACCGAGTCGTGACTAGGATCAACGATGTCACCTACCGAATACAGAAGGGTCCACGAGGTGCGCCTAAGATTGTCCATGTAGACCGATTGGCGCGATACTACGGGTCTAATGATGCTCGGGACGAGCATGTCTAAGGAGGGGGCAGTGTTACGTCGTACCCATACCTACAATACAAGTAGCTTCTAATAGTAGGTACCTACATCTAAGTAGGTAGGTAGTAGTAGGTATGTATCGAATGATGTAGGTACAAATTCGCAAACTACCTATAAAATACATCAGGAAGTTGTCATTGTAATTTCGACCGTACGCCCAGGGCATAAAGTACCTATTTCTTTCCTGTGTACAAAAGTTGTGGAAGTTTCTCTAAGGACAATGACCTAGTATGAATTGCCTAGAAGATTCTGGGAACTTATGGATCTTTCTCGAACGTTCGGTCGTCGTATAAATAGTCGACGTGTTTGTGGGAGCAGGCAGTATCATTTTGGCTACAGTACGGGACGAATCAAAGTGAACTTGTGAGTGCGATATCTAAGCGAATAGTGATCAGTAGTGTACTTGTGATTGAGTTTGAAGTGTTTTGTGATTATTAAAGTTATTCAGTTGTTTCATCGGTAGTAATTAATTTATCCCATACCCAGCTCGTAACAGTATCTATGTATGACTTTACTTTATGTTCTAAATCTGTTGTATTATTAGTTTTTTCTATTTCCACTGAGTTCAAGTTTGCTTGAGCTATTAATTGGGCCAATTTCACATGAAATTGACCCCAATTTGCTTTCTTCGTATTGTATACTCTAGTGGTTCTGTTTATGTTTACTCCTTTCGATTTTTGTAGATTAATCCTAAACACTATACCATTGTGGTCCGAACTCGTGAGACCTACCTCGACCCGCCAGTCCTCCACCAAGTCCAGCAGCTCCATTGAGCAAGCTGTTACATCAACGAAGCTGCTGTACAAGGTGTTACCTCTGACGGTGTCGAAGGTCGGAGTGTTGCCGACGTTGAGTACCTGCAAGTGCATGTCCTCCAGGGTTCCCGACATGACCTCCCCCTTGGTGTCGGTTACCAGGCTACCCCACCAGGTGCTCTTGGCGTTGGCGTCACCACCAATGATCATCCTAGTGGGGCCTATTTCCTCGCGAATCCGCAAAAGCTGCTCCAGGTATGGCTGTATGGGTTGGTCTGGTTCGGAGTAGAAGGAGACTACTGCGATTTCCCAGGCGCTGGTACGGATCCTCACCACCACGATGTTGTTGGTGGTGAGTTTCGGACACTGTATCACATCTAAATCGTGATCGAAGACGGCTATTGCCGCCTTCACAGTTCCACCTCCTTGTTCAGCGCACTGGTAGACTCTCGCTCCCCGGTAGTCTCGCATCCTTTTGACCCCACCCACGTACGGCTCCTGGAGCAGTGCGAACGCAACCCTCCGCTCACTAGCCACAATCATGAGTTCTTGGGTTGCCAGGTTCTTCCTTTGCAGATTCGCTTGGATTACCTGGTAATCCTTACGGGCTCTCGAGTGTGTTCGGGAATCCCTGGAAGAGTCATTCCCTGTTTCCGCTGGCTGGCCCTTAGCAATACGCCACCGACATCCGCGCCAATCCGTCCCACTTGAGACGAGTTGGGCACTGGCTGTCGAAGGCGTTGTGCTCTGTGTGGGTCAGCTTGGCGGATACGCAGTTTTTGCATTTTGGCGCTTCTGCAGCCAACCGTGAGGGGCAGTCAACCCTCAGATGAGGGTCACCACAGTGCGTGCAGAGGTCTGCGGACTCCGTGCACAATTTCCGGCCGTGACCGTATCGCAAGCAGCGGGTGCACTGGATCAGTGGCGTTTGGTCCAGCACACGCACCCGCTGCAGGTCGATGTGCACTCGGCCCGCGTGCGTCAAACTCTGCCATACTGACGGGGACACCTGCATGACGATGTGAGACGTATGGGGGTTCCTCGTCCTACGACGGTACTTGACCCCCATCCTCACATCATCTGCAGGGAGGTCCCCAATCAGGTGGGTGTTCTGTCGCTTCAGCGACTCGATGACCTCCCCATCTGAGTGACAGGAGAGAACGTCCATTATAATAATGAGCGGGTCCTTGTTTTTGACCTCCTCTACCACGAGGTTTCCCGCCTTCTTAATTTTCTCCGTCACCCGAGTCAGCTCCTCCCTGGTCCTGAACCCGACCACCACCTTCTGGTCTCTCGCCTTTCGCAGCCTCTCCACTCTGGTACCCTCGTTTCTGGCATCTACTGCCGTCCTTAGCTTCTCAATCACCTCTTCACCCGTGTCCTTATCATCGACTGATGAAACGATCATCGAGTGAAGAGGAGCTTGGATGTGCTGCTTCGGGACGGCGGCCATCTCCGCGAAAGAGGGTCCCTGGCCTGCGACAAAGCGAGGTGCCTGTTTTAGGTGCTCCGACAGGGCTCGCGTGTGCAGCTGGCATTCCTCCAGCGCCTTATTGTGCTGTTGGAGGTTCTCCATAAGCTGCATCATGAGCTCTGTCGGAGCGCTGGGGGCCGGTGTCAGGTCCTTGGGGGCTTTCTCGGGTTCGACTGCCTCTCTCGGTGTTTTGGCTCTTTCCAATTCTCCCTCCTTGACTAGCTGGTATAGCCGGTCCACGGCTTTTATCATGGCATCTTTTATCTCTTTTTTGAGATTCCGTGAGCTGTCCAGTTGAAGTTTGGCACTGGAGAGACACGCCTTTGCCTCCGTGGTTCTGTTGAGGTACTTCACGGGTGGCACTTCTCGAGGCGGACTCTCCAGGGCCTTTCCTGGCAGCTCATAGGTGTCGGATCTCACCCGCTGAGTGGCTAAAGCTTTGTTTTTGAGTTGTTTGGGGGGAGTGGGCACGAGTGTCTTCTTTGGGGGAGTGATGGCGGGTTTTGCTTTTGGAGGTGTAAGGGGTTTGGTGGGTTGCCCCGATTTATGTTTCTCTGCCTCCCACTCGCCAATACTACGCCGCACTGAAGGGCCTGCCTGTACTGGGCATGCCCCCTCCACGTCCACACTCTCTTCCGCCACTTTCGCCTTGCTCAGCGGGGTCCTGATGCCTAACATCGCGAGGAATTACTAGCTTATTGGTCAGGGGACACGTACGGACTGATCCCTGTAAAGGGGGATGCAGTCGGTAAAATAAAGTAATTAAATGTATAATAAACTAATAATTGTAAATAAAATAGGTCCTTATTTGGGACTTAGTCCTACTAATTAAAATAAATAAAAGTAAATAAAATTATTAACAAATATCAATCCCTACAACTAAATTTTTTGTAAAATAAGCGTCAAAACCATATAATAACTAGTCTACGGGCCTAGACAATGTAAAGGAAGCAAATCCCGAGTAAAAAATATTTGGGCAAAAAACCTAGTCCACCTTCCTTATATACAATAGGGCGGATTTTTTCGAGCTAGCGGCGCGAACGAGGGGTCCAGAGACGCGTCTCCGCGCGGGCTAGCTATATAAAGAATAAAACTTATTAGGTGCCGACCAAAAATTTTGAGTTGTGGTCAAAAAACCCGTTTTTGAACCGAAAAATTTTGAATTTCACCCCAAAACCTGGAAACTGGGACACGGACTGCGGACCAGAATTCAGGGATGAAGGGTGAGGACTATTGCAACTATAAACTAACGTTATTTTTGTAAAAGAATTTGGAAAAACAATTAATTTTGACAATTTACTTTGAAAATTCGAAAAATTCCCGAGTGTTAGTAGGGATAAAGTCCCGACGCGCGTGCAAGTGCGTGCGATATGGTCAAAACGTAGGCGGAGGCCTAGTTTGGTCTAAAAATACTGAAAACAGCTTCAAAATCGCACGTCTGGAAGCTAAGATATCTGCGGGTTAGGTTAGGTTAGGTTAGGTTAGGTTCGGCGGGCGCGCTGTCAACGCTGCTTCCCAATCTGGGGGGCCCGAGCTCCGCCTGCAGGCGGTTGTACGTGGGGATCAAGCGATCAATGGCCCTTTATGGGGCCCCAATATGGGCGACCGACCTGACGGCCCGCACTATCGCAGTTCTGCGCAGACCGCAGAGAGCAATGGCCGTCAGGGTCGTACGGGGATATCGCACGATCTCCTACGAGGCGGCTTGCGTACTGGCCGGATCCCCGCCGTGGGACCTGGAGGCGAAGACCCTCGCGACACTATACCAGTGGTGCGAGGAGGCCAAACATCGGGGCGAGAGGCTGGTGCAGCGACAAATAACAGTGTACCGGTCTCAGCTCCAACAGGTCATGGTGGCGGAATGGCGGGGGAGGCTAGAGCTCCCCACCGCTGGCCTCGACACAGTTGAGGCGATCCGGCCAGTACTCGACGACTGGCTCGGGAGGAAGCACGGCTCCCTGACGTTTAGGGCGACGCAGGTGCTCTCGGGGCATGGCTGCTTCGGGAAGTACCTGTGTCGTTTGGGCAGGGAGCCGGACGCCCGGTGCCATCACTGCGTCCACTGTACGGAGGATACGGCGCGCCATACGCTGGCTGAGTGCGCCGCGTGGGATGAGCCGCGCCGTGCTCTCGTTGCAGAGGTTGGAGGAGACCTGTCGCTGCCGGCCGTCGCTCGCTCGATGGTCGACAGCGCAGAGTCCTGGGACGCGGTGATGTCCTTCTGCGAAACCATCATGTCGCAGAAGGAAGCTGCGGAAAGGGAAAGGGAGGTGACGAGCCCCCACCCATCCCGCAGCAGACGCGCCGGGCGTCGGCAGAGGGCTGACAACGCCCTCTTCCGGCCCCCCTAAATTGGTCCAGGGGCGACGGATTCGGGGACATCCGTCGCCCCCTATTACAATGGACCCGAGACGGCGGCGCGTTGTGTTCCACGCGCGCCTCTCATGACGTAGCGGGGGGAGTCTTACACCTCACTCCCCCCGGGACGAGGCCCGCAGGTCAAGCGGGCCAGCACTAGTCTGGGGCAGCGGAAGTCGCATCAGTTCCCGCTGCCCCCCGACGCAAGTGTGCGAGGGAACACCGGTGTGGTTTTAGTCAGTATGAGTCTGACAGACCCCTCCGCTCTCCCCAGGGCGGAGGACATCCATTGAGGATTTCCACATCGAGAAAAAAAAAAAAAAAAAAAAAGGTTAGGTTAGGTTAGGTTAGGTTTGCCCCTCGTATTCTGGGGGGGGCAGCAATCGTTTTCCGCTTGCCAATGGCAACGAGAGCCGAGGAGGCTCAAGATCACGGTCTTTCGAAGACCTGATCTCGTTTAAACCACCCGACCGAAGGCCGGGTGAGCGCCGTGTGGCGGACGCAGACGAAGTGTTGGACTCCGGCACTGCGTCACTAAGGATGGGAGCAGAGGCTCCAGCAGAGCCGCGCGTGGTTCTGGAGAGGGTATGCATGTCCGAGTCAGAGGACACACCGCAAGCGGTTGCCACTTCCTCCAAGTTTTGGGGGAAGCGTTCGCGCCATTCGGACGCGGGTTCGGCGGTTCTGTCCTCCAGTGAGGAGAACATACCGGCCCCCAAGATGCCCACAGGCAAGAGAGGCAGAGGTCGCGGGACGAATAGTCCGGCAGCGTCACGCGAACCCCGGGGCCGCTTCCTAAAGCAGCGCCCCGATACGCCGACGGTCAGTGATTCGGATCGCGTCTCGCCCGCGGTCTCAGTCGACGACCTTGGAGGGGTCACCGTCGCTCTTGTGGGCACAAAGGCGGAGGCCAACGCCGCGAAATGTGCTCAAAATAGAGCAGTCGCGGCCGATGAGGTGGCCGAAATGGCCCGACAGGCCCGAGAGCGGCGGTCTGCCCAGGCGGTCAGTGGGGAGAGCCTGACAGCAGAGGCTCTCAGTCGCCAAGCGATGGACGGCGTGGACATTGTCCTGAAGGTTGCCACCAAATCCGGCAACCTGAAGGGCTCATTCACGCGCGCCCTCAAAGAGGCGGCAGAGGGGATCAGGGAGGCGGTTCAGGTTCTACATGACCACACGACCTCGGAGGAGACGGCGAGGTTGTGGACGGAGAACAGCCGTCTCCGAGCCGAGCTGGAGGACCTCAAGCGGCAGTTTACCGCTTTGCGAAATGTCGGGCAGCAGCAGGCGGCTCCCTCGTCGGCCCCTGCACATGCGGCGCCACCAACTCAAAGTTTGTCGGACTACGACGTAGAGAGGGTGGCGAGAATCTGCATGGTGCAGTGTGGGGGCATGGTGAGTGCCCGCCTGGAGGCAATCGAGTCTCGACTGCCCCCAGCTGAGATCCTCCGGCCCCCGCTTGCGGCGGATAGGCGGAGGATAGAAGAGGCTGCGAGGACAAAGCCCACGCAGATCACGCAAAAACCTCCAGAGGGGGGCAAAAAGCCCGCGGCGGGTTCGGGGACGCCCGAACAGGTTGCGTCCGCACCCCTCGTTCCGACGTCCCAGCCCCCGGCGACCGCTTCTCCCGCCCATGTGACGGTGGCTGGAGAGGGCCGCGGCAAAAAGAAGAGGAAGATGAGGAAGAAGACGGCGGTTGCAACCGCACCTCCTACCTCCCAAGAGGCCGTGCTATCGGCGACCGCACCTCCCACCCAGGAGGCCTGGACGACGGTGGTGAAGAGGGGGCGCAAAAAGAACGCGCCGCAGCCGACACCGCCCCAGGTACCGGCTCGATCAGAGGGCACGAGGCCACCCAGGGTCACTACCCCACGCTCCGAGGCTGTAGTTATTACACTGCAGCCCGAAGCCGTAAGCAGGGGAGTGACCTACAAGTCGGTCCTGGCGGAAATGAAGCAGAAGCTTCAATTTAGCGAGTTTGGCACCCCGGCTGGTTTCGTCTTCAGGACGGCAGCCACGGGTGCCAAGATGCTTCAGGTGTCGGGTGCCGGAAGGCAGGAGAGGGCGGACAAGTTGGCTGCCAAACTCCGGGAAGTCCTCAAGCCAGAGGACGCCCGAGTGTCCAGGCCATTGGTCACGGCTGAATTGCGCGTGGAAGGCCTGGACGACTCGGTAACCCCGGAGGAAGTAGTGGCGGCCATGGCCCAAACCGGTGGGTGTCCGCCAG
The DNA here is from genome assembly GCA_905147715.2 of Xestia xanthographa. Taxonomy (NCBI): domain Eukaryota; kingdom Metazoa; phylum Arthropoda; class Insecta; order Lepidoptera; family Noctuidae; genus Xestia; species Xestia xanthographa. The sequence goes on from LR990664.1 coordinate 27,647,777, forward strand.
ACAGCGTGGTGGCGGGCGAAATTCGCAGCGGCACGGACGGGCTGGGCACTGTTTGGGTGCGATGCCCGGTCGCGGCTGCGAACAAGGTTGCAGATGGCGGGCGACTCCTGGTAGGCTGGGTGTCTGCCAGGGTCAAGCTCCTGCCTAAGCGGGCTTTGAATTGCTTCCGGTGCCTAGAAAAGGGGCACGTCAAGGCACAATGCACTGCACAGGTCGACCGCAGTGAACTATGTTTCCGCTGCGGTCGACCTGGCCACAAGGCGGCCCAGTGCTCTGAAGCGCCAAACTGCAGCCTTTGCGCAGCTGCAGGGAAACGCTCGGAGCACAGACTTGGCGGGAAGGCCTGCAAGGCACCCAAGTCTAAAAACAAGAGGTCTAGAGCTGTCGGAGAAACTGCATCTCTCCCACAGCCCGACTCCCGACCCAGGGAAGGAGGAGCCGAGGAAATGGAATGTCATTAATGGCACAATACCGTTTCCTCCAGGCGAACATTAACCACGCCGCCAGAGCTCAGGATCTATTGCTCCAGAGCATGGCGGAGTGGTTAATCAACGTGGCTGTGGTCGCCGAGCCGTATTTTGTCCCCCCCCGCGATAACTGGGTAGGGGACCTGGACGGCTCGGTGGCCATCATTGGCGGGACTCTTGACAGTCCGTCCCGAGGACACGGTTGGGTGGCTGCCCTCGTGGACGGCATAGTCACAATTGGGGCGTATTTCTCCCCCAACAAGAGTCTCGCTGACTTTGAGGAGTTCCTTGTCGAGCTAGGTGCCGTCGTGAGCCGGTTCCATCCTCGCCCGGTGCTGGTGCTCGGGGATCTCAATGCCAAGTCTGCGGCATGGGGATCCCCGATCACCGATCCCAGGGGTGAGGTGTTGGAGGAGTGGGCGGTCGAGACCGACCTGATCGTCCTGAATCGGGGCTCGGTGTACACGTGCGTGCGGCAGCGGGGCGGGTCCATAGTGGACGTGTCGTTCGCAAGCCCCGCTATTGCGAGCCGTGTGCGCGACTGGCGAGTTGCCGTAGAGGTGGAGACGCTGTCGGACCATCGATATATTCGATTTGACGTCTCCGCCCAGACTGCGGGCGCCGGTCGCCCAACGGCCCCGCAAATGGATGGTCCTCGCTGGTCATATAAGCGTATCGACAGGGAGCTTCTCGAGGAGGCCGCAATCCTGCAGGTCTGGGTCCGGGAGTCAACGACAAACGAACCCGTCGACGTCGAAGCGGAGGCGCAGTGGTTCCGCGGGGCAATGACGCAAATTTGCGATGCGTCTATGCCCCGCGTCACCCAACCCACAAGGCGCCAGCTGTATTGGTGGTCCGCCGTCATCGCGCAGTTGCGCGTGACGTGCGTGGAGGTGAGACGCCAGTACACCCGATACCGGAGGAGACGTCGTCGGGTTCCGGAGGAAGAGGCCGCGCTGTATGAGGTGTACCGCGCGGCCAAGGAGGCTCTGTGGCTGGCCGTCAGCGAGGCTAGGACTCGAGCCAGGGAGGAGATGTTGTCGACCCTTGATGTGAATCCGTGGGGGCGCCCTTATCGTGCGTTCCGAGGGAAACTTCGTGCCTGGGCGCCCCCACTCACTGAGAGTCTGCAGCCTCAGCTGCTGGAGGAAGTGGTCGCAACGCTCTTCCCTGCTAGAGAAGAGCATGTACCGCCGCCGATGGCTTTGCCCACAGCCACAGAGCCAACGGATGAGGAGGACGTCAGCGTCCCCGAGGTGACAGAGGCAGAGATGAGGGCGGCAATAACGCGGCTTCGGGCCAAAACCGTTGCCCCGGGACCCGACGGAGTTCCTGGTGTCGCGCTTGCCCTCGCTCTGAAAGAGCTAGAGCCCCAGCTGAGAGGACTCTACTCAGCGTGTCTTGAGCAGGGCCAATTCCCTAGTGAGTGGAAAAAGGGTCGTCTGGTCCTGCTCAAGAAGGCGGGGCGCCCAGCGGATTCGCCATCCGCATACCGGCCCATAGTGCTGCTGGACGAGGTGGGTAAGCTTTTCGAGCGGATTATTGCTGCCCGCCTCGCCGGCCACTTGTACAGAGAGGGGCCGGATCTGGACGATAGCCAGTTCGGCTTTCGGCATGGGCGCTCCACTGTGGACGCCATAATGCGGGTAAGAGTCCTGGCGGAGGAAGCGGTGTCCCGGGGCGGGGTGATGTTGGCGGTGTCCCTGGACATCTCTAACGCTTTCAACACCCTGCCCTGGAGCTGCATTCGGGAGGCGTTGTGTTATCACAGGGTGCCCCCGTACCTCCGCCGCATCGTTGGGGCTTATTTAGCGGAAAGGTGTGTCACCTACAGGGGACGCGACGGCGGAGGCCGGCGCGACATGTCGTGCGGTGTTCCACAGGGTTCGGTCGTCGGCCCACCCCTGTGGAACATCGGCTACGACTGGGTGCTGAGAGGTGAGCTCCAGCCGGGGGTGGCCCTGGTGTGTTACGCGGACGACACACTGGTCACGGCCCGGGGGAGCTCGTACAGGGAGGCAGCGTTGCTGGCCACGGCTGCGGTCTCACAGGTTGTGGGCCGCATACGGCGCCTGGGCCTGGAGGTGGCCCTCAACAAGTCGGAGGCCGTGGTCTTTCACGGCCCCCGGCGGGCGCCGCCGCCGGGATCACATATTGTGGTCGGGGGTACTCCAATCGCTGTCGAATCCACCATGAAGTATCTGGGATTGGTGCTCGACAGCCGTTGGAGCTTCGGCCCCCACTTCCAGCGGCTGGCGCCCAAGTTGATGGGCGCGGCGGGCGCGCTCGCAACGCTGCTTCCCAATCTGGGGGGCCCGAGCACCGCCTGTAGGAGATTGTACCTGGGGGTCTTGCGATCCATGGCCCTCTACGGGGCCCCGGTGTGGGCCTCTGACCTGACGGCCGGCAGTATCGCGATCCTGCGAAAGCCGCAGAGGGCGATGGCCGTCAGGTCTGTCAGGGGGTATCGCACAGTCTCCTACAAGGCGGCTTGTGCACTGGCCGGGTCGCCACCCTGGGACCTAGAGGCGAGAGTCCTCGCGTCACTGTACCGGTGGCGCGAGGAGGTGCGGACGCGGGGCGGTGGGCCGATACAGCGAGAGATTGATCTGCGTCGGTCTCAGCTCCGCGAGGTCATGGTGGCGGAGTGGCGGGAGAGGCTTTTGCGCCCTACCGCCGGCCTCGCTACCATCGAGGCGATCCGACCAGTGCTCGAGGAATGGCTCGAGAGAAGGCACGGCTCCCTGTCGTTTCGGGCGACGCAGGTGTTCTCGGGGCACGGTTGCTTCGGGAAATACCTGTGTTGCATAAACAGGGAGCCGGACGCCCGGTGTCATCACTTCGTCCATTGTCTGGAGGACACGGCGCGGCATACGCTGGCAGAGTGTGTCGCATGGGAGGAGCCGCGCCGTGCCCTCGTGACAGAAGTGGGAGCCGATCTGTCGCTGCCGGCCGTCGCTCGTGCGATGGTCGGGAGCGCAGAATCGTGGGATGCGGTGATCTCCTTCTGTGAAACGGTCATCTCACAGAAGGAGGCTGCGGAGAGGTTGAGGGAGGTCGAGTGCTCTGTGCTCTCGTAGCTCATTTTATTCATTGCCTTTATAGTACGAGTCTGCGGAATGCCCAAACCCTCGCGGGACGCCTGCGGGCGCTTTTTAAAACCAAAAGGCCCTTCTCAGGGCCAACCAAACGGCCCTTCTCAGGGCCAACCAAAAGGCCCTTCTCAGGGCCAACCCAAAGGCCCTTCTCAGGGCCAACCAAAAGGCCCTTCTCAGGGCCAACCCAAAGGTTCTTCTCAGGGCCACCCCGACGCTCCAACATCAGAGTGTAGCCGCGCGCCGTCTGCGGCTAGCTACTTCGGCGGGGCAGAGTCGTCTGACAGCGACTCGGTTGTTGGAGGGTTGGATGCGAGTGGCTCTCGATCGCGGAAGCGGGTCTTCCGGAGCTGTGGGTCCGAGAGCTCCTCGGCTTCGGCGTCCAAACCGTTGTCGAAGGCTCAAAAGCCGACGACAACGGCCGCGGATACCCACGTCGTTGGGCTCGCGGACGCCCAGCGCCAGGTGGACCTGGCCCGGAAGGCGCAGCTCCAGCAAGAGCTGGAGGAGCGGGTTGCCGCCAAGGAAAAGCGTGCGCACGTCGCCCGGGCCAAGTCCGGGTACGGTGCGTCACGCGTTCTGTACGCGGACCAGTCTCTGGAGGAGCTGCAGAAGATGGCGGAGGAGGACGAGGAGGGGATCATAGAGGTCGCCTCTAAGTCCTCCAACTTAAAGGGCACGTTTCAAAAGGCCCTGAAGTGCAGGGCCGCGAGCCTGCGTTGTGTCGTCGATGAGTTGGTGAAGCGGACGACCACCGACGAGACGCGGCAACTGCAGGCGAGAATAAATTGTCTGCAGTCGGAGGTCAGCCAGCTTCACCAGAAGCTCGCTGAAGTCACGGCCCGGCCACAACAGGCCAAGGCGTGCTCTGTGGCAGAGGGCCCTGCCTCGGCCCGGCCACAACTAGCCGAGACGAGCCCTGTAGTGGAGGGCCCCTCCTCCAACCTTGAGGATATCATCCGCAAGGTTGTAATGGAGGAGAGGGCCTTCACAAGAGCCTGCTTAGCAGGTATCGAGGACCGGCTCTTGCCGGAGGAACGCCTCCGACCGCCGCTTGCGGCGGATAAGAGGCAGTGTGAGCCGGGGCCGTCCTCCTCTTCCCAGGTGGAAGACGCCCTTCTGCCTTCAACCACCCCGTCCAACGAGTGGACGGAAGTGGTCCGTAAGGGGAAGGGTAAAGGGAAGAAGACGGTAACGGCCGTCCCTGTCGTCCCCGCCACCACCACTCCCAGCCAGTCGCAGACGACCGGTAAGGGGAAAGAGAAAGGGAGGGGAAAGAGGCAGCTAGTCCCCCCAAAAACCGCGGCCGTCGTGGTGACGCTCACCGCGGAGGCTGCGGAGCGCGGGGAGACGTACGCGTCTATTTTGGTGCGGGCGCGTGCCAATGCCGATCCCACCCAACTGGGGATCGGCAGTGTGTCTTGCCGGCGGACCCAAGCCGGGGCTCGAATATTCGAGTTCCCGGGGGCCGAAGGGGGTGCCCGCGAGGACCTCTTTGCAGCCAAGCTGCAGGAGGTCATCGCGGACTCTGCCAAGGTGGCCCGGCCGGTCAAGTCGGCGGCCATTGAGGTGACGGAGCTAGATGACTCCGTCACCAAGGAGGAGGTGGTGGCGGCGGTCGCAGCGGTAGGGGGCTGTGGCGCCGCGGCGGTCCAAGGCCGGGACATAAGGCCCGGCCGCGGTGGTATGGGCACCATCCGCCTCGAGTGCCCAATCGCCGCTGCCAAAGCCGTCCTTGCGAAAGGACGGCTTCAAGTCGGGTTCAGCTCGGGCGCAGTCCGGGCACTCGAGGACCAGCCTCTGCGGTGTTTCCGGTGCTTCGGCATCGGCCACACCAGGCCTCTGTGTCCGTCTAAGGTAGACAGGACGGACACATGCTACCGCTGCGGCAAGGAGGGCCACAAAGCCGCCTCCTGCAAGGCCGCCACGCCGCACTGTGCGGTGTGTGCCGCCAGTGGCCGCCGATCAGGCCACGTAATGAAGGGGAGGAAGTGTATTCCTCCCTCTAAGCGTGGCAAAGCGCAGGCGCCGACCGGGCCTGCGCCTGCTGCTGCCGCTAACACCGCCGTTCCTGCGGCGGCTGCGGAGGAGGTTGCGATGTCCGACTGATGGACACAGTCGAACATCGCATCCTTCAGGCGAACACCAACCACTGCAGGACAGCCCAGGATCTGCTGATGCAGACCATGGCTGAGTGGTTGGTGGACTTGGCGGTGGTCGCCGAACCCTACTCGGTCCCTGGACGTTGGCTGGGCGACCGAGACGGCTTGGTGGCGTTGGTGGCGCGGTCTTCCACAGACTCCCCTCCCCTCTCGCTCTTAGAGAGGGGACCGGGATACGTGGCCGCCGCGTGGGGAGAGATAGCGATGGTGGGGGTGTATTTCTCCCCAAACCGCCCTCTCTCGGACTGAGAGACTCCCACTGAGGGGAGCTCGTCCCCTAAAGAAAATGAGGAGGCCTGGCAGACAGCCGAAGGCCGTAAAAAGAAGCGGAAAATGGGGTCGCAAGGCCAAGAACGCGCAGGGCTCTAAGGGGCAGGCCCCCAGAATCCGCGTCCCTCGCTCTGAGGCTGTAGTGGTCACGCTGCAGCCCGAAGCCAAGGAGAGGGGAGTCACGTACCAGAAGGTACTGGCAGAGGCGAGAGGCAAACTGGTCTTCGCTGACTTTGGCACCCCAGACGGCTTCCGTTTCAGAACGGCAGCCACGGGGGCTAAGATGTTTGAGTTGGCGGGGACCAGCAGTGCCGAGAGGGCGGACTCTCTAGCTGCAAAGCTGAGAGACGTCCTCAACCCCGAGGAGGTCCGGGTTTCCAGACCCATAAAGACAGCGGAAGTTCGCGTCGATGGGCTGGACGACTCAGTGAGTCCAGAGGAGGTGGTGGCGGCCATAGCCCGGAGCGGCGGATGCCCGCCAGAAAATGTGCGGGCGGGCGACATCCGCGTTAATGCTGGCGGGCTTGGCACCATCTGGGTGCGGTGCCCAGTGGCTGCGGCCAAGCAGGTCGCCGACGCGGGCCGCCTACTGGTGGGCTGGGTGTCAGCGAGGGTAAAACTCCTGGCACCCCGGGCCATGCAGTGCTACCGGTGCCTGGAGAAAGGTCACGTCCGGGCACTCTGCACCTGCGAAACAGACCGCAGCGATTTGTGTTATCGCTGTGGTCAGCCCGGACATAAGGCGGCCCAGTGCTCCGCGGAGCCAAACTGCAGCCTGTGTACAGCTGCAGGAAAGTCCGCGGGGCACCGAATAGGTGGCAACGCTTGCGGCGCGCCCAGAAAGCGCAGCAAGCGTTCGACCAAGGCTGCGGGAGCTGCACCCTCTAGCACCTCTGAGGCCGACTCCCGGCCTGTGGTGGGACGAAGCGAGGAAATGCAGTATCAGTGATGGCACTCCATTTCCTACAGGCGAATATCAATCACTGCACCAGAGCTCAGGATCTCTTGGTCCTGAGCATGGCGGAGTGGTCGATAAATGTGGCGGTGGTCGCTGAGCCGTACTTCATCCCCCCCCGGGAAAACTGGGCAGGGGATCTGGACGGCCTGGTGGCCATCATCGGCGCGACTCTTGTCGACGTATCCCGGGGTCACGGTTGGGTGGCCGCCCTTGTGAACGGGATCGTCACGATTGGGGCATATTTTTCGCCCAACAGGAGTCTCGACGACTTCGAGAGCTTCCTTGTCGAGTTGGGAGCCGTCGTCGGCCGGTCTCACCCTCGGCCCATTTTGCTTCTCGGTGATCTGAACGCCAAATCTGCGGCGTGGGGATCCCCGGTCACAGACCCGAGAGGCGAAGTGCTTGAGGAGTGGGCCTTCACGACGGGCCTGGCCGTCTTAAATCGGGGTTTGGCCTACACGTGTGTGCGACAGCACGGCGGGTCCATAGTGGATGTCTCGTTCGCTAGCCCCGCTGTCGTGCACCGTGTCCGTGATTGGCGCGTGGAAGCGGAGGTGGAGACGCTATCGGACCACCGATACATACGCTTCGACGTCTCCGCCCAAGCCACTGGAGGTCGTATCCAATCGGCCCCCCGGAGAGACGGCCCGCGTTGGGCACTGAAACGCCTCGACAGGGAGGCTCTCGAGGAGGCCACTATCGTCCTAGCCTGGATTCGGGAGTCGGCTACCGTCGGTCCCATTGACGTCGAACAGGAGGCGAAGTGGTTCGGCGACGCGATGACGCAAATCTGCGACGCGTCCATGCCTCGCGTCTCCCCTCTGTCCGCAAGGCGCCGCGTGTACTGGTGGTGCGTCGAGGTCGAGCGGCTGCGCGTCGCGTGCGCAGACGCCAGACGCCCGTACACGCGATGTCGGAGGAGACGTCTTCGGGACCCCGACGAAGAAGCCGCGCTGTATGAGGTATACCGCGCGGTGAAGGAGGCTCTGTGGCTGGCCATCGGTGAGTCGAAAACGCGCTCCAGAGAGGAGCTGCTGGCGACCCTAGACGGGGATCCGTGGGGGCGCCCTTACCGCACGGTCCGAGGAAAACTTCGGCCGTGGGCCCCCCCGCTAACGGAAGGTCTCGAGCCGCAGTTCCTGGAGCGAGTGGTCTCGGCTCTCTTCCCTGAGAGAGCCGAGCATGAGCCACCGCCGATGGCTCTGCCCACAGCTGCAGAGTCGGAAGAAGAAGAGGAGAGCGAAACCATCCCAGAGGTGACACAGGCGGAGATGAGTGCGGCCGTGATGCGGCTCCGGGCAAAAAACACTGCTCCGGGGCCCGACGGAGTGCCTGGCCGCGCTCTAGTCCTCGCTCTGAAGGAGCTGGAGCCCCCACTGAGGGGACTCTTCTCGGCGTGCCTTGAGCAGGGTCGTTTCCCTACCAGGTGGAAGTCTGGTCGACTGGTCCTGCTCAAGAAGGCGGGGCGCCCGGCGGATTCGTCATCCGCTTATCGGCCCATAGTGCTGCTGGACGAGGCGGGCAAGTTGTTCGACAGAGACAGAGGAGATGTTGTCGACCCTCGACGTGAATCCGTGGGGGCGCCCTTATCGTGCGGTCCGAGGGAAACTTCGTGGCTGGGCGCCCCCACTCACTGAGAGTCTGCAGCCTCAGCTGCTGGAGGAAGTGGTCGCAACGCTCTTCCCTGCTAGAGAAGAGCATGTACCGCCGCCGATTGCTTTGCCCACAGCCACAGAGCCAACGGATGAGGAGGACGTCAGCGTCCCCGAGGTGACAGAGGCAGAGATGAGGGCGGCAATAACGCGGCTTCGGGCCAAAACCGTTGCCCCGGGACCCGACGGAGTTCCTGGTGTCGCGCTTGCCCTCGCTCTGAAAGAGCTAGAGCCCCAGCTGAGAGGACTCTACTCAGCGTGTCTTGAGCAGGGCCAATTCCCTAGTGAGTGGAAAAAGGGTCGTCTGGTCCTGCTCAAGAAGGCGGGGCGCCCAGCGGATTCGCCATCCGCATACCGGCCCATAGTGCTGCTGGACGAGGTGGGTAAGCTTTTCGAGCGGATTATTGCTGCCCGCCTCGCCGGCCACTTGTACAGAGAGGGGCCGGATCTGGACGATAGCCAGTTCGGCTTTCGGCATGGGCGCTCCACTGTGGACGCCATAATGCGGGTAAGAGTCCTGGCGGAGGAAGCGGTGTCCCGGGGCGGGGTGATGTTGGCGGTGTCCCTGGACATCTCTAACGCTTTCAACACCCTGCCCTGGAGCTGCATTCGGGAGGCGTTGTGTTATCACAGGGTGCCCCCGTACCTCCGCCGCATCGTTGGGGCTTATTTAGCGGAAAGGTGTGTCACCTACAGGGGACGTGACGGCGGAGGCCGGCGCGACATGTCGTGCGGTGTTCCACAGGGTTCGGTCGTCGGCCCACCCCTGTGGAACATCGGCTACGACTGGGTGCTGAGAGGTGAGCTCCAACCGGGGGTGGCCCTGGTGTGTTACGCGGACGACACACTGGTCACGGCCCGGGGGAGCTCGTACAGGGAGGCAGCGTTGCTGGCCACGGCTGCGGTCTCACAGGTTGTGGGCCGCATACGGCGCCTGGGCCTGGAGGTGGCCCTCAACAAGTCGGAGGCCGTGGTCTTTCACGGCCCCCGGCGGGCGCCGCCACCGGGATCACATATTGTGGTCGGGGGTACTCCAATCGCTGTCGAATCCACCATGAAGTATCTGGGATTGGTGCTCGACAGCCGTTGGAGCTTCGGCCCCCACTTCCAGCGGCTGGCGCCCAAGTTGATGGGCGCGGCGGGCGCGCTCGCAACGCTGCTTCCCAATCTGGGGGGCCCGAGCACCGCCTGTAGGAGATTGTACCTGGGGGTCTTGCGATCCATGGCCCTGTACGGGGCCCCGGTGTGGGCCTCTGACCTGACGGCCGGCAGTATCGCGATCCTGCGAAAGCCGCAGAGGGCGATGGCCGTCAGGTCTGTCAGGGGGTATCGCACAGTCTCCTATGAGGCGGCTTGTGCACTGGCCGGGTCGCCACCCTGGGACCTAGAGGCGAGAGTCCTCGCGTCACTGTACCGGTGGCGCGAGGAGGTGCGGACGCGGAGCGGTGGACCGATACAGCGAGAGATTGATCTGCGTCGGTCTCAGCTCCGCGAGGTCATGGTGGCGGAGTGGCGGGAGAGGCTTTTGCGCCCTACTGTCGGCCTCGCTACCATCGAGGCGATCCGACCAGTGCTCGAGGAATGGCTCGAGAGAAGGCACGGCTCCCTGTCGTTTCGGGCGACGCAGGTGTTCTCGGGCCACGGTTGCTTCGGGAAATACCTGTGTCGCATAAACAGGGAGCCGGACGCCCGGTGTCATCACTGCGTCCATTGTCTGGAGGACACGGCGCGGCATACGCTGGCAGAGTGTGTCGCATGGGAGGAGCCGCGCCGTGCCCTCGTGACAGAAGTGGGAGCCAATCTGTCGCTGCCGGCCGTCGCTCGCGCGATGGTCGGGAGCGCAGAATCGTGGGATGCGGTGATCTCCTTCTGTGAAACAGTCATCTCACAGAAGGAGGCTGCGGAGAGGTTGAGGGAGGTCGAGACCGCTCTCCCCACCCGCAGCAGACGTGTCGGGCGTCGGAGGAGGGCGGATAACGCCCTCTTCCGGCCCCCCTAAACGGGTCCAGAGGGACGGTGGACTTGGGGACGTCCGCCGCCCCGCCGAATAACTGGACCCGAGGCGGTGGCGCGTAGTGTTCCGCGCGCGCCCCTATTGGCGTTGCGGGGGGAGTACACCTCACCCCGCAAACATGAGGTGGCCCGCAGAGGCGGGCCAGCACTAGCCGGGGATCGTGGAAGGCGCACTAGTTCCCATGGTCTCCGGTGCGTGTGGGAAGGGAACACCGGGGTGGTTTTTAGTCGGTTAGAGTCCGACAGACCCCTCCGCCCACCCCAGGGCGGAGGACATCCGTGTGGATTTTCCACCCCGAGAACAAAAAAAAAAAAAAAAAAAAAAAAAAAAAAGGTTAGGTTAGGTTAGGTTAGGTTAGGTTTTTTTTTTTTTTTTTATAATTTTGGTTTTGGCAGGAGTGGGAAATCCCCGCGGACACCTCGACTATCCCACAGGAATTTCTCTTGTGAGACAGTCGAGGTAGTGCCGGACTCGAACCGGCTAAAACCACACTCCTGCCCCACCAGTGTTCCTCTGACCTGGTCAAAGCCCTTATTCACTTTGATTAGCCTTGTTTGGCGACTTTTTGTTTAAAGAGGCCGAAGAGACCACGCTCTGTGCGTTTAATTGTTTTTTCTAAGTTGGTTTTTAAAACTGTATCTAACTCTTATTTTTATATTCTGCTTCTAAACTTTAATTACTATTTAATACATATTTTACTGAACCTTTACACTTTTTTATTTTGTTACTTAAATGATGCGATATATTTACTATTCTACTTATATTTGTTTTACTACTTATCCTTTTTTATTTAGTTTTACAATTTTTCCCAAAGTTAAAGTGACCCTAATATTTTTATGCCCTTACAGTAATTCTCTTGTTTGCTTCCCTGTAGTTGTTTTGATTTTCATGATTCAGTTTTGGTTTTATTTTATGATATTACACCCAATATACTCAGTATATAACTGAATATCATAGTTATTTATAACCACCGATCTTATAAGACAGTTTGAGTATTTACAGCCAAGATTTTCAACCAGTCTGACACAACTTGACGATTCCACTAGAGTTGACTTACGGTCCAGCTTAATTCCAGCCACTTTCTCACGAAAGTGACTCCAATTACCCTCATCCATTAAGCCAACCCTAATGGTTCGCTCAATGCGTCTGCAATCTGGTTGTATCAAACTGGTTATCTCTGTGTACGCGGAAGTGGGCGCATCGACAACTTTAGCAATACGATATGGTTGCTCTAGCGAATGCGTCCCACTTCCGGCGTATCGGGCATTCTTTGCTGAACGCATTGTGCGAGTGTTCCCCGAGCTTGGCTCTGGTGCAGTTCACGCATGCCGCTGCCTCGCCAAGATGTTTGTCTGGGCAGTCCACCCTAAGATGTGGACCGCCGCAGTGGCTGCATAGGTCAACCGACTCCGTGCAGAGACGCTTGCCGTGACCATATGCTAAGCAGCGGGTGCACTGCACCAGAGGCGTCTGATCTTCGACGCGCACTCTCTGGAGGTCAATGCGTAGCTTGCCTCCTTCGAGTGCCCTCTTCCAGATTGCTGGGGAAACACTCAGCACAATGCTGTTCACGTGAGGGTTGCGTGATTTTTTACGGAACTTAATTAGCACTTTCTGTTCCTCGTCGCCGAGGCCGTCAAATAATTCCCGGTTCTGATTCCTAAGGGCTCGCAACAGTTCCTCGTCACTGTGGATCAGCAACACGTCCCTAAGAATCAGAAGTGGGTCTCTGTTTTTGACTTCCTCGACAACGAGGTTCTCTCCGGCCGCCTCCAATCGCGCCTTAAGCTTGCTCCTCTCCTCCTTCGTTTCACACCCCATAATAACTTTTTGGTCCTTGGCTTTCCGTACTCTTTCTACGCGCACCCAGCCCTCCTTCGCGTCCACCGCTTTTCGCACTCTTTCGAGGACTTCGGCACCCGTATCCATGTCCTGTGTTGAGGAAACAACCACAGAGTGCAACGTCGTTCGCTCCAGGGCTGGTCCCCCAGTGTGGCACTTACTGACGGCCGCTACACTCGCGTAGGTTGTCTCCCCCACACTCTCTCGGCTGGCCAGACTGTCTCGAAGTCTGTCGAGTTTCTCGGAGTTGTCCTTTAACTCCGAGATGTGCTCCTTCATCGTTCTCAGGAGCTCAGTCTGGCCAGCAAGAACCTCGATGGAACTGGGTTGGGGGCCGAAGTCAGCAGTGGGCGCGGTTTCCGGTATGGCAATGGGTGCGGCAGGGGCTTTGTCGCGCTCGGACTCTTTGACAAGCTCAAAAAGCCTGTTTATGGCCTCGAGCACCGCAGTTTTAATGTCGGTCCTGAGGTTGCGAGAGTTGCCCAAATTTAGCTTAGCCTTATTAAGGCAAGCTCTCGCCTCGTCAGTGCGACTGCGGTACTTCGCCTCAGGCTTTTTGAGCTGTCTTGAGGCATCAATAGCAGCTCGGCGCGTCCCCGGAGTGGCAGGGCCCCCCTGTGGCTTAGAAGGAGTCTCGTCTCCGAAGGAGATCCTCCTCCTCGGAGGCGGCTTGTGCACTGGCCGGGTCGCCACCCTGGGACCTAGAGGCGAGAGTCCTCGCGTCACTGTACCGGTGGCGCGAGGAGGTGCGGACGCGGGGCGGTGGACCGATACAGCGAGAGATTGATCTGCGTCGGTCTCAGCTCCGCGAGGTCATGGTGGCGGAGTGGCGGGAGAGGCTTTTGCGCCCTACTGCCGGCCTCGCTACCATCGAGGCGATCCGACCAGTGCTCGAGGAATGGCTCGAGAGAAGGCACGGCTCCCTGTCGTTTCGGGCGACGCAGGTGTTCTCGGGCCACGGTTGCTTCGGGAAATACCTGTGTCGCATAAACAGGGAGCCGGACGCCCGGTGTCATCACTGCGTCCATTGTCTGGAGGACACGGCGCGGCATACGCTGGCAGAGTGTGTCGCATGGGAGGAGCCGCGCCGTGCCCTCGTGACAGAAGTGGGAGCCGACCTTTCGCTGCCGGCCGTCGCTCGCGCGATGGTTGGGAGCGCAGAGTCGTGGGATGCGGTGACCTCCTTCTGTGAAACGGTCATCTCACAGAAGGAGGCTGCGGAGAGGTTGAGGGAGGTCGAGACCGCTCTCCCCACCCGCAGCAGACGTGTCGGGCGTCGGAGGAGGGTGGACAACGCCCTCTTCCGGCCCCCCTAAACGGGTCCAGAGGGACGGTGGACTTGGGGACGTCCGCCGCCCCGCCGAATAACTGGACCCGAGGCGGTGGCGCGTAGTGTTCCGCGCGCGCCTCTATTGGCGTTGCGGGGGGAGTACACCTCACTCCCTGGAGGATCTCCGGTGCAAGTGTGGGAAAGGAACACCGGGGTGGTTTTTAGTCGGTTAGAGTCCGACAGACCCCTCCGCCCGCCCCAGGGCGGAGGACATCCGTGTGGATTTTCCACCTCGGCAACAAAAAAAAAAAAAAAAAAAAAAAGGTTAGGTTAGGTTAGGTTGGGGGACCCCCCCACAGAGCTTACGTCCACGTCGTGTCCCCTGGAAACAGCCCAGTTCTGACCACCGTAACGGAGTGGCAGACTGGGTTGGCCAAAGTGCTCTGTGCTCTCGTAGCTCATTTTATTCATTGCCTTTATAGTACGAGTCTGCGGAATGCCCAAACCCTCGCGGGACGCCTGCGGGCGTTTTTTAAAACCAAAAGGCCCTTCTCAGGGCCAACCAAACGGCCCTTCTCAGGGCCAACCAAAAGGCCCTTCTCAGGGCCAACCCAAAGGCCCTTCTCAGGGCCAACCAAAAGGCCCTTCTCAGGGCCAACCCAAAGGCCCTTCTCAGGGCCACCCCGACGCTCCAACATCAGAGTGTAGCCGCGCGCCGTCTGCGGCTAGCTACTTCGGCGGGGCAGAGTCGTCTGACAGCGACTCGGTTGTTGGAGGGTTGGATGTGAGTGGCTCTCGATCGCGGAAGCGGGTCTTCCGGAGCTGTGGGTCCGAGAGCTCCTCGGCTTCGGGGTCCAAAACGTTGTCGAAGGCTAAAAAGCCAACGACAACGGCCGCGGATACCCACGTCGTTGGGCTCGCGGACGCCCAGCGCCAGGTGGACCTGGCCCGGAAGGCGCAGCTCCAGAGTGCCCAATCGCCGCTGCCAAAGCCGTCCTTGCGAAAGGACGGCTTCAAGTCGGGTTCAGCTCGGGCGCAGTCCGGGCACTCGAGGACCAGCCTCTGCGTTGTTTCCGGTGCTTCGGCATCGGCCACACTAGGCCTCTGTGTCTGTCTAAGGTAGACAGGACGGACACACATGCTACCGCTGTGGCAAGGAGACTCCCCTCCCCTCTCGCTCTTAGAGAGGGGACCGGGATACGTGGCCGCCGCGTGGGGAGAGATAGCGATGGTGGGGGTGTATTTCTCCCCAAACCGCCCTCTCTCGGACTTTGAGGATTTCCTCGAAGTCCTCACTGCTGTCGTAGGGAGGGCGGCGCCACGCCAGGTCGTGGTGTTGGGCGACCTAAACGCCAAGTCGGTGGACTGGGGCAACCCGGCCGCCGGTTGCAACGTCTGGCTGTCGCCTCCCCCTGTCGAGGAGGTCCCGGACGTTGACGCCGCAGCGGTCCGGCTCAGGGGTTCCTTGACCGCGGTGTGCAACTCCAGCATGCCTCGGTCTCGCCGTCCGCCTCCCCGTCGTGCCGTCTACTGGTGGACGGAGGAGCTGGCGGGACTCCGGGCCACCTGCGTGGCGGCCAGAAGGGCCTACACGCGGAGCCGACGGCGCAGCGCCCAAAACCGAGTCCGGGCAGAGGAGGACCGCCTGTACGCCTCTTACCGAGAGGCTGCGGAGGCCCTCAAATCTGCAATGGGCGCTGCGCAAGACTCGGCCAGGACCGAGATGCTGGAGGGTCTCGACAGGGATCCCTATGGGAGACCATATAAGGCGGCGCGGAACCAGCTCCGCCCCTATGGTCCCCCACTGTCGGAGACCCTCGAGCCAGCATTGTTGGATGGGGTGGTCCGGTCCCTGTTTCCGCGCAGGACCGACTTCGTCCCACCAACAATGGATCCCCCGCAAGGGGCGGCTCCACCGGAGGCGGAGGTCCCCCCGGTGACGGCGGCGGAACTCTGCGCGGGGGTTCTGAGCCTCCGCGCAAAGAAGACAGCCCCCGGACCGGACGGCGTCCCCGCACGGGTGGTGGCGATCGCCGCCTCCCAAATGGAGGACAGGTTTCGGGACCTCTTCAGTGCGTGTTTTACGGCTGGGAGGTTCCCAAAACTGTGGAAGGAGGGGCAGCTATGCCTCCTCCGAAAGGAGGGACGCCCGGTGGACTCCCCCTCGGCATACCGGCCCATCGTTCTGCTCGATGAGGTCGGTAAATTGTTCGAGGGGATTGTCGCCGGGAGGCTGGACAGCCATTTGCGGGAGGTAGGGCCGGATCTGTCGGACGCCCAATACGGTTTCCGCCGTGGGCGTTCGACGATCGACGCGCTGGCCCTACTGAAGGGCCAGGTGAAGGAGGCGGTGGAGGCGGGGGACGGAGTGCTGGCGGTGTCATTCGACATTGCCAACGCCTTCAACTCCGTCCCCCACTCGACGATATTGGAGGCGCTCCGGTATCACGGAGTGCCCCAATATCTGCGGGATCTCCTGGCCAGCTACTTGGAGGACCGAGAGGTCCTCTTCGTAGACAAAACGGCCACCGTGAGGCGCTACGGGGCAGAGTCCGGTGTTCCACAGGGGTCGGTGCTTGGCCCCCCCTTGTGGAACATCGGGTTCAATTGGCTCTTGCGGGGAGCCCTCCTCCCGGGCACGAGTGTCATCTGCTACGCGGATGACACTCTCCTCACTGCCCGGGGGAGGAACTTCGGGGATGCGGCCTGTCTGGCCTCGGCTGGTGGATCCTTGGTGGCAGAGAGGATCCGCCACCTGGGATTGAAGGTGGCGCTGCACAAGACGGAGGCCGTGTACTTTCGCGGTCCACGGCAGCGCTGCCCTCCCGACGCCCACATCGTCGTGGAGGGCGTCCGTATAGGGGTCCAGCCCCAGATGAAATATCTGGGTCTGGTGCTGGACGACAGGTGGCGCTTCGGCCCGCACTTCAGCGGGCTGTCGACGCGCCTGTTGAAGGCCGCGGACGCCCTCTCGTGGCTCCTCCCAAACCTGGGGGGGCCCAAGGCGAAATGCCGGCGCCTCTATGCCGGTATCTTGCGGAGCATGGCCCTTTACGGGGCACCCATCTGGGCGGACTCCCTCCATAGGAGGGAGAATGCGACCGCCATCCGCAGGCCCCAGCGGGCCATTGCACAGCGGGTGGCGAGGGCTTACCGCTCGGTGGGCTTTTCGGCGGCGTGCGCTCTGGCCGGCACCCCTCCTTGGGAGTTGGAGGCATGGGTGCTTGCCAGAGTCTACGAGTGGACGGCGCACCGGAAGGCGCTCGGGGAGCGCCCCGTCGCCGAAGAGCGGGAGGCCGTGCGGCAGGAGGCGAAGGACGCCATCGTCCTCCATTGGACGGAGGACCTCGCCAACGCCGCCTTTGGCCGCCGGACGTTGGACGCGCTCGGTCCGGTCCTGAAGGGCTGGCTCGAGCGGTCCCACGGTTTCCTCTCTTTCCGTCTGGTGCAGGTGTTGTCCGGGCACGGCTGCTTCGGATCGCACCTGCACCGGATCGGGAGGGAGGAGACCCCGGCGTGCCACGACTGCGGCGCGGCGGAGGACACGGCGCAGCACACCCTCGAGGTGTGCCCGGCGTGGGCCGAGCTGCGCCGCGGTCTGACCGCGGTGGTCGGACCGGACCTCTCGCTTCCCGGCATGGTCGACGCCATGCTGGGGAGCGAGGAGGCCTGGTCAGCGGTAGCCTCCTTTTGCGAGGACGTACTCTCGCAGAAGGAGGAGGCGGAGCGCGCGCGGGAGGACGATCCTCTCGCTGCGCCGCTCCGCAGACGAAGAAGGGGGAGAAGGCGTCGAGCCCTCCCTCCTCATGGTGACGGGCGGGCTACAGGCACGGGGGTGCCTGCGCCCGCATTGCACCCGTCATCTTCGTCGGTCATTCCCGACCCCCCCACACCCGTGAGGGTGTGAGGGGGGTCTGCCTTGCAATCGTCGGCGGAGGACTGGAAGTAAAGGCTGTGCCGGTTTCCCAGTCCCCCGCCACTCGGACGAAGCGGGAATGCGCTGGGTCGTTTTAGTGGGTATACCGGGTCCGCCCGGGGAGTCCCACATACCCCTCCCGTCCCCCGATGGGAGGGTATGCGTAATGCATTTTTTCCCAGCGACAAAAAAAAAAAAAAAAAAAAAAAAAAAAAAAAAAAAAAAAAAAAAAAGGTTAGGTTAGGTTAGGTTGGGGGACCCCCCCACAGAGCTTACGTCCACGTCGTGTCCCCTGGAAACAGCCCAGTTCTGACCACCGTAACGGAGTGGCAGACTGGGTTGGCCAAAGTGCTCTGTGCTATCGTAGCGTATTTTATTCATTGCCTTTTTACTACGATTTTGCGGAATGCCCAAACCCTCGCGGGACGCCTGCGGGCGCTTTTTAAAACCAAAAGGCCCTTCTCAGGGCCAACCAAACGGCCCTTCTCAGGGCCAACCCAAAGGCCCTTCTCAGGGCCAACCAAAAGGCCCTTCTCAGGGCCAACCCAAAGGCCCTTCTCAGGGCCACCCCGACGCTCCAACATTAGAGTCTAGCCGCGCGCCGTCTGCGGCTAGCTACTTCGGCGGGGCAGAGTCGTCTGACAGCGACTCGGTTGTTGGAGTGTCGGATGCGAGCGGCTCTCGTTCGCGGAAGCGGGTCTTCCGGAGCTGTGGGTCCGAGAGCTCCTCGGCTTCGGGGTCCAAACCGTTGTCGAAGGCTAATAAACCGACGACAACGGCCGCGGATACCCACGTCGTTGGGCTCGCGGACGCCCAGCGCCAGGTGGACCTGGCCCGGAAGGCGCAGCTCCAGCAAGAGCTGGAGGAGCGGGTTGCCGCCAAGGAGAAGCGTGCGCACGTTGCCCGGGCCAAGTCTGGGTACGGTGCGTCACGCGTTCTGTACGCGGACCAGTCCCTGGAGGAGCTGCAGAGGATGGCAGAGGAGGACGAGGAGGGGATCATAGAGGTCGCCTCTAAGTCTTCCAACTTAAAGGGCACGTTTCAAAAGGCCCTAAAATGCAGGGCCGCGAGCCTGCGTGGTGTCGTCGCTGAGTTGGTGAAGCGGACGACCACCGACGAGACGCGGCAACTGCAGACGAGAATAGATTGTCTGCAGTCGGAGGTCAGCCAGCTTCACCAAAAGCTCGCTGAAGCCGCGGCCCGGCCACAACAGGCCAAGGCGAGCCCTGTGGCAGAGGGCCCTGCCTCGGCCCGGCCACAACTAGCCGAGACGTGCTCTGTAGTGGAGGGCCCCTCCTCCAACCTTGAGGATATCATCCGCAAGGTTGTAATGGAGGAGAGGGCCTTCACAAGAGCTTGCTTAGCGGGCATCGAGGACCGGCTCTTGCCCGAGAAACGCCTCCGACCGCCGCTTGCGGCGGATAAGAGGCAGTGCGAGCCGGGGCCGTCCTCCTCCTCCCAGGTGGAAGACGCCCTTCTGCCTTCAACCACCCCGTCCAACGAGTGGACGGAAGTGGTCCGTAAGGGGAAGGGCAAAGGGAAGAAGACGGTAACGGCCGTCCCTGTCGTCCCCGCCACCACCGCTCCCAGCCAGTCGCAGACGACCGGTACGGGAAATGGGAAAGGGAAAGGGAGGGGAAATAGACAGCTAGTCCCCCCAAAAACCGCGGCCGTCGTGGTAACGCTCACCGCGGAGGCTGCGGAGCGCGGGGAGACGTACGCGTCTATTTTGGTGCGGGCGCGGGCCAATGCCGATCCCACCCAACTGGGGATCGGCAGTGTGTCTTGCCGGCGGACCCAAGCCGGGGCTCGAATTTTCGAGTTCCCGGGGACCGAAGGGGGTGCCCGCGCGGACCTCTTTGCAGCCAAGCTGCAAGAGGTCATCGCGGACTCTGCCAAGGTGGCCCGGCCGGTCAAGTCGGCGGCCATTGAGGTGACGGAGCTGGATGACTCCGTCACCAAGGAGGAGGTGGTGGCGGCGGTCGCAGCGGTAGGGGGCTGTGGCGCCGCGGCGGTCCAAGGCCGGGACATAAGGCCCGGCCGCGGTGGTATGGGCACCATCCACCTCGAGTGCCCAATCGCCGCTGCCAAAGCCGTCCTTGCGAAAGGACGGCTTCAAGTCGGGTTCAGCTCGGGCGCAGTCCGGGCACTCGAGGACCAGCCTCTGCGTTGTTTCCGGTGCTTCGGCATCGGCCACACTAGGCCTCTGTGTCCGTCAAAGGTAGACAGGACGGACACATGCTACCGCTGCGGCAAGGAGGGCCACAAAGCCGCCTCCTGCAAGGCCGCCACGCCGCACTGTGCGGTGTGTGCCGCCAGTGGCCGCCGATCAGGCCACGTAATGAAGGGGAGGAAGTGTATTCCTCCCCCTAAGCGTGGCAAAGCGCAGGCGCCGACCGGGCCTGCGCCTGCTGCTGCCGCTAACACCGCCGTTCCTGCGGCGGCTGCGGAGGAGGTTGCCGACTGAGGATGTCCGACTGATGGACACAGTCGAACATCGCATCCTTCAGGCGAACACCAACCACTGCAGGACAGCCCAGGATCTGCTGATGCAGACCATGGCTGAGTGGTTGGTGTGGTTGGTGTGGGGGCATGGTGAGTGCCCGCCTGGAGGCAATCGAGTCTCGACTGCCCCCAGCTGAGATCCTCCGGCCCCCGCTTGCGGCGGATAGGCGGAGGATAGAAGAGGCTGCGAGGACAAAGCCCACGCAGATCACGCAAAAACCTCCAGAGGGGGGCAAAAAGCCCGCGGCGGGTTCGGGGACGCCCGGACAGGTTGCGTCTGCACCCCTCGTTCCGACGTCCCAGCCCCCGGCGACCGCTTCTCCCGCCCATGTGACGGTGGGTGGAGAGGGCCGCGGCAAAAAGAAGAGGAAGAGGACGAAGAAGACGGCGGTTGCAACCGCACCTCCTACCTCCCAAGAGGCCGTGCTATCGGCGACCGCACCTCCCACCCAGGAGGCCTGGACGACGGTGGTGAAGAGGGGGCGCAAAAAGAACGCGCCGCAGCCGACACCGCCCCAGGTACCGGCTCGATCAGAGGGCACGAGGCCACCCAGGGTCACTACCCCACGCTCCGAGGCTGTAGTTATTACACTGCAGCCCGAAGCCGCTAAGCAGGGGAGTGACCTACAAGTCGGTCCTGGCGGAAATGAAGCAGAAGCTTCAATTTAGCGAGTTTGGCACCCCGGCTGGTTTCGTCTTCAGGACGGCAGCCACGGGTGCCAAGATGCTTCAGGTGTCGGGTGCCGGAAGGCAGGAGAGGGCGGACAAGTTGGCTGCCAAACTCCGGGAAGTCCTCAAGCCAGAGGACGCCCGAGTGTCCAGGCCATTGGTCACGGCTGAATTGCGCGTGGAAGGCCTGGACGACTCGGTAACCCCGGAGGAAGTAGTGGCGGCCATGGCCCAAACCGGTGGGTGTCCGCCAGACAGCGTGGTGGCGGGCGAAATTCGCAGCGGCACGGACGGGCTGGGCACTGTTTGGGTGCGATGCCCGGTCGCGGCTGCGAACAAGGTTGCAGATGGCGGGCGACTCCTGGTAGGCTGGGTGTCTGCCAGGGTCAAGCTCCTGCCTAAGCGGGCTTTGAATTGCTTCCGGTGCCTAGAAAAGGGGCACGTGAAGGCACAATGCACTGCACAGGTCGACCGCAGTGAACTATGTTTCCGCTGCGGTCGACCTGGCCACAAGGCGGCCCAGTGCTCTGGAGCGCCAAACTGCAGCCTTTGCGCAGCTGCAGGGAAACGCTCGGAGCACAGACTTGGCGGGAAGGCCTGCAAGGCACCCAAGTCTAAGAACAAGAGGTCTAGAGCTGTCGGAGAAACTGCGCCTCTCCCACAGCCCGACTCCCGACCCAGGGAAGGAGGAGCCGAGGAAATGGAATGTCATTAATGGCACAATACCGTTTCCTCCAGGCGAACATTAACCACGCCGCCAGAGCTCAGGATCTATTGCTCCAGAGCATGGCGGAGTGGTTAATCAACGTGGCTGTGGTCGCCGAGCCGTATTTTGTCCCCCCCCGCGATAACTGGGTAGGGGACCTGGACGGCTCGGTGGCCATCATTGGCGGGACTCTTGACAGTCCGTCCCGAGGACACGGTTGGGTGGCTGCCCTCGTGGACGGCATAGTCACAATTGGGGCGTATTTCTCCCCCAACAAGAGTCTCGCTGACTTTGAGGAGTTCCTTGTCGAGCTAGGTGCCGTCGTGAGCCGGTTCCATCCTCGCCCGGTGCTGGTGCTCGGGGATCTCAATGCCAAGTCTGCGGCATGGGGATCCCCGATCACCGATCCCAGGGGTGAGGTGTTGGAGGAGTGGGCGGTCGAGACCGACCTGATCGTCCTGAATCGGGGCTCGGTGTACACGTGCGTGCGGCAGCGGGGCGGGTCCATAGTAGACGTGTCGTTCGCAAGCCCCGCTATTGCGAGCCGTGTGCGCGACTGGCGAGTTGCCGTAGAGGTGGAGACGCTGTCGGACCATCGATATATTCGATTTGACGTCTCCGCCCAGACTGCGGGCGCCGGTCGCCCAACGGCTCCGCAAATGGATGGTCCTCGCTGGTCATATAAGCGTATCGACAGGGAGCTTCTCGAGGAGGCCGCAATCCTGCAGGCCTGGGTCCGGGAGTCAACGACGAACGAACCCGTCGACGTCGAAGCGGAGGCGCAGTGGTTCCGCGGGGCAATGACGCAAATTTGCGATGCGTCTATGCCCCGCGTCACCCAACCCACAAGACGCCAGCTGTATTGGTGGTCCGCCGTCATCGCGCAGTTGCGCGTGAAGTGCGTGGAGGTGAGACGCCAGTACACCCGATACCGGAGGAGACGTCGTCGGGTTCCGGAGGAAGAGGCCGCGCTGTATGAGGTGTACCGCGCGGCCAAGGAGGCTCTGTGGTTGGCCGTCGGCGAGGCTAGGACTCGAGCCAGGGAGGAGATGTTGTCGACCCTCGACGTGAATCCGTGGGGGCGCCCTTATCGTGCGGTCCGAGGGAAACTTCGTGCCTGGGCGCCCCCACTCACTGAGAGTCTGCAGCCTCAGCTGCTGGAGGAAGTGGTCGCAACGCTCTTCCCTGCTAGAGAAGAGCATGTACCGCCGCCGATGGCTTTGCCCACAGCCACAGAGCCAACGGATGAGGAGGACGTCAGCGTCCCCGAGGTGACAGAAGCAGAGATGAGGGCGGCAATAACGCGGCTTCGGGCCAAAACCGTTGCCCCGGGACCCGACGGAGTTCCTGGCGTCGCGCTTGCCCTCGCTCTGAAAGAGCTAGAGCCCCAGCTGAGAGGACTCTACTCAGCGTGTCTTGAGCAGGGCCAATTCCCTAGTGAGTGGAAAAAGGGTCGTCTGGTCCTGCTCAAGAAGGCGGGGCGCCCAGCGGATTCGCCATCCGCATACCGGCCCATAGTGCTGCTGGACGAGGTGGGTAAGCTTTTCGAGCGGATTATTGCTGCCCGCCTCGCTGGCCACTTGTACAGAGAGGGGCCGGATCTGGACGATAGCCAGTTCGGCTTTCGGCATGGGCGCTCCACTGTGGACGCCATAATGCGGGTAAGAGTCCTGGCGGAGGAAGCGGTGTCCCGGGGCGGGGTGATGTTGGCGGTGTCCTTGGACATCTCCAACGCTTTCAACACCCTGCCCTGGAGCTGCATTCGGGAGGCGCTGTGTTATCACAGGGTGCCCCCGTACCTCCGCCGCATCGTTGGGGCTTATTTGGCGGAAAGGTGTGTCACCTACAGGGGACGCGACGGCGGAAGCCAGCGCGACATGTCGTGCGGTGTTCCGCAGGGTTCGGTCGTCGGCCCACCCCTGTGGAACATCGGCTACGACTGGGTGCTGAGAGGCGAGCTCCAACCGGGGGTAGCCCTGGTGTGTTACGCAGACGACACACTGGTCACGGCCCGGGGGAGTTCATACAGGGAGGCAGCGTTGCTGGCCACGGCTGCGGTCTCACAGATTGTGGGCCGCATACGGCGCCTGGGCCTGGAGTTGGCCCTCAATAAGTCGGAGGCCGTGATCTTTCACGGCCCCCGGCGGGCGCCGCCGCCGGGATCACATATTGTGGTCGGGGGCACTCCGATTGCTGTCGAGTCTACCATGAAATATCTGGGATTGGTGCTCGACAGCCGTTGGAGCTTCGGCCCCCACTTCCAGCGGCTGGCGCCCAAGTTGATGGGCGCGGCGGGCGCGCTCGCAACGCTGCTTCCCAATCTGGGGGGCCCGAGCACCGCCTGTAGGAGATTGTACCTGGGGGTCTTGCGATCCATGGCCCTGTACGGGGCCCCGGTGTGGGCCTCTGACCTGACGGCCGGCAGCATCGCGATCCTGCGAAAGCCGCAGAGTCCACCGAAGAGGACGCCATCAGCGTCCCAGGGGTGACACAGGCAGAGATGGGGGCAGCCGTGATGCGGCTCCGGGCCAAAAACGTGGCTCCGGGGCCCGACGGGATCCACGGCTGCGTGTTAGCTCTCGCTCTGAAGGAGCTTGAGCCCCAACTGAGAGGACTCTACACAGCGTGCCTTGAGCGGGGCCAGTTTCCCACTTTGTGGAAATCTGGTCGTCTGGTCCTGCTCAGGAAGGCGGGGCGCCCTGCGGACTCGCCGTCCGCGTACCGGCCCATAGTGCTGCTAGATGAGGTGGGTAAGCTGTTCGAGCGGATAATCACTGCCCGCCTCGTCGGCCACTTGTGCGGAGAGGGGCCGGATCTGGACGGCAGCCAGTTCGGCTTTCGGCACGGGCGCTCTACCATTCACGCTGTGTCGCGAGTGAGAGTCCTGGCGGAGGAAGCAGTGGCCCGGGGCGGGGTGATGTTGGCGGTGTCCTTGGACATCTCCAACGCCTTCAACACCCTGCCCTGGAGTTGTATTCGGGAGGCACTGCGGTACCATCGGGTGCCTCCCTACCTCCGCCACATCGTTGGGGCTTATTTGTCGGAGAGGTGTGTCACCTACGTGGGACGTGATGGCGGACACCAGCACCGCATGTCGTGCGGTGTTCCACAGGGCTCGGTCTTGGGCCCGCTCCTGTGGAACATCGGGTACGACTGGGTGTTGAGGGGCGAGCTCCAACCGGGCGTGGACCTTACGTGTTATGCTGACGACACGTTGGTCACTGCCCGGGGGAGCTCGCACAGGGAGGCAGCGTTGCTGGCGACGGCTGCGGTGTCACAGGTGGTGAGCCGCATACGTCGCCTGGGCCTGGAGGTGGCCCTCAGCAAGTCGGAGGCCATGGTGTTTCATGGCCCCCGGCGGGCGCCGCCGCCCGGATCACACATCGTGGTCGGGGGGGCTCGGATCGCTGTCGAGTCCACCATGAAGTACTTGGGATTGGTGCTCGACAGCCGGTGGGATTTCGGCCCCCACTTCCGGCGGCTGGCGCCCAAGTTGTTGGGCGCTGCTGGGGCGCTGTCAACGTTGCTTCCCAATCTGGGGGGCCCGAGCGCCGCCTGTAGGCGGCTCTACGTGGGGATCGTGCGATCCATGGCCCTGTATGGGGCCCCGATCTGGGCGACTGACCTGACGGCCGGAAGCATCGCAGTACTGCGAAAGCCGCAGAGAGCGATGGCCGTCAGAGTCGTCCGGGGGTATCGCACGATCTCCTACGAGGCGGCTTGTGTACTGGCTGGATCCCCGCCCTGGGACCTGGAGGCGAAAGTACTCGCGTCACTGTACCGGTGGCGCGAGGAAGCGCGGGCGCGAGGCGAGGGGCTGACGCAGCGCCACATGGAGCTGCGTCGGTCTCAGCTTCGCGAGGTCCTGGTGGCGGAATGGCGGGACAGGCTTTCGCGCCCTACCGCCGGCCTCGGTACCATCGAGGCGGTCCGGCCAGTACTCGAGCGCTGGCTCGGGAGGAGGCACGGCTCCCTGTCGTTTCGAGTGACGCAGGTGCTCTCGGGGCATGGTTGCTTCGGGAAGTACCTGTGTCGCATTAACAGGGAGCCGGACGCCCGGTGTCACCACTGCGTCGACTGCCGGGAGGACACGGCGTGGCATACGCTGGCAGAGTGTGCCGCTTGGGAGGAGCCGCGCCGTGCCCTCATCTCAGAAGTAGGCAATGACCTCTCGCTGCCGGCCGTGGTCGAGTCCATGGTCGACAGCGAGGAGTCCTGGGACGCGGTGGTTTCCTTCTGCGAAACGGTCGTCTCGCAGAAGGAGGCTGCGGAGAGGGAGAGGGAGGTAGAAACCGCTCTCCCCACCCGCAGCAGACGTGTCGGGCGTCGGCGGAGGGCGGATAACGCCCTCTTCCGGCCCCCCTAAACGGGTCCAGGGGCGACGGACTCGGGGACGTCCGTCGCCCCCTACACATCAGGACCCGAGGTGGCGGCGCGTTGTGTTCCACGCGCGCCCCTCTTAGACGTCGCGGGGGGAGTCTAACACCTCACTCCCCCCCCTGACCAGACGGGGCCCGCAGAGGCGGGCCGGCACCAGCCGGGGGTTGCGGAAGGATCGTACGTTCCCGCGACCCCCGGCGTAGGTGTGAGATGGAACACCGGGGTGGTTTTTAGTCGGTTAGAGTCCGACAGACCCCTCCGCCCACCCCAGGGCGGAGGACATCCGTGTGGATTTTCCACCTCGGCAACAAAAAAAAAAAAAAAAAAAAAAAGGTTAGGTTAGGTTAGGTTAGGTTAGGTTGGGGGACCCCCCCACAGAGCTTACGTCCACGTCGTGTCCCCTGGAAACAGCCCAGTTCTGACCACCGTAACGGAGTGGCAGACTGGGTTGGCTAAAGTGCTCTGTGCTCTCGTAGCTCATTTTATTCATTGCCTTTATAGTACGAGTCTGCGGAATGCCCAAACCCTCGCGGGACGCCTGCGGGCGCTTTTTAAAACCAAAAGGCCCTTCTCAGGGCCAACCAAACGGCCCTTCTCAGGGCCAACCAAAAGGCCCTTCTCAGGGCCAACCCAAAGGCCCTTCTCAGGGCCAACCAAAAGGCCCTTCTCAGGGCCAACCCAAAGGTTCTTCTCAGGGCCACCCCGACGCTCCAACATCAGAGTGTAGCCGCGCGCCGTCTGCGGCTAGCTACTTCGGCGGGGCAGAGTCGTCTGACAGCGACTCGGTTGTTGGAGGGTTGGATGCGAGTGGCTCTCGATCGCGGAAGCGGGTCTTCCGGAGCTGTGGGTCCGAGAGCTCCTCGGCTTCGGCGTCCAAACCGTTGTCGAAGGCTCAAAAGCCGACGACAACGGCCGCGGATACCCACGTCGTTGGGCTCGCGGACGCCCAGCGCCAGGTGGACCTGGCCCGGAAGGCGCAGCTCCAGCAAGAGCTGGAGGAGCGGGTTGCCGCCAAGGAAAAGCGTGCGCACGTCGCCCGGGCCAAGTCCGGGTACGGTGCGTCACGCGTTCTGTACGCGGACCAGTCTCTGGAGGAGCTGCAGAGGATGGCGGAGGAGGACGAGGAGGGGATCATAGAGGTCGCCTCTAAGTCCTCCAACTTAAAGGGCACGTTTCAAAAGGCCCTGAAGTGCAGGGCCGCGAGCCTGCGTTGTGTCGTCGATGAGTTGGTGAAGCGGACGACCACCGACGAGACGCGGCAACTGCAGGCGAGAATAAATTGTCTGCAGTCGGAGGTCAGCCAGCTTCACCAGAAGCTCGCTGAAGTCACGGCCCGGCCACAACAGGCCAAGGCGTGCTCTGTGGCAGAGGGCCCTGCCTCGGCCCGGCCACAACTAGCCGAGACGAGCCCTGTAGTGGAGGGCCCCTCCTCCAACCTTGAGGATATCATCCGCAAGGTTGTAATGGAGGAGAGGGCCTTCACAAGAGCCTGCTTAGCAGGTATCGAGGACCGGCTCTTGCCGGAGGAACGCCTCCGACCGCCGCTTGCGGCGGATAAGAGGCAGTGTGAGCCGGGGCCGTCCTCCTCTTCCCAGGTGGAAGACGCCCTTCTGCCTTCAACCACCCCGTCCAACGAGTGGACGGAAGTGGTCCGTAAGGGGAAGGGTAAAGGGAAGAAGACGGTAACGGCCGTCCCTGTCGTCCCCGCCACCACCACTCCCAGCCAGTCGCAGACGACCGGTAAGGGGAAAGAGAAAGGGAGGGGAAAGAGGCAGCTAGTCCCCCCAAAAACCGCGGCCGTCGTGGTGACGCTCACCGCGGAGGCTGCGGAGCGCGGGGAGACGTACGCGTCTATTTTGGTGCGGGCGCGTGCCAATGCCGATCCCACCCAACTGGGGATCGGCAGTGTGTCTTGCCGGCGGACCCAAGCCGGGGCTCGAATATTCGAGTTCCCGGGGGCCGAACGGGGTGCCCGCGCGGACCTCTTTGCAGCCAAGCTGCAGGAGGTCATCGCGGATTCTGCCAAGGTGGCCCGGCCGGTCAAGTCGGCGGCCATTGAGGTGACGGAGCTAGATGACTCCGTCACCAAGGAGGAGGTGGTGGCGGCGGTCGCAGCGGTAGGGGGCTGTGGCGCCGCGGCGGTCCAAGGCCGGGACATAAGGCCCGGCCGCGGTGGTATGGGCACCATCCGCCTCGAGTGCCCAATCGCCGCTGCCAAAGCCGTCCTTGCGAAAGGACGGCTTCAAGTCGGGTTCAGCTCGGGCGCAGTCCGGGCACTCGAGGACCAGCCTCTGCGGTGTTTCCGGTGCTTCGGCATCGGCCACACCAGGCCTCTGTGTCCGTCTAAGGTAGACAGGACGGACACATGCTACCGCTGCGGCAAGGAGGGCCACAAAGCCGCCTCCTGCAAGGCCGCCACGCCGCACTGTGCGGTGTGTGCCGCCAGTGGCCGCCGATCAGGCCACGTAATGAAGGGGAGGAAGTGTATTCCTCCCTCTAAGCGTGGCAAAGCGCAGGCGCCGACCGGGCCTGCGCCTGCTGCTGCCGCTAACACCGCCGTTCCTGCGGCGGCTGCGGAGGAGGTTGCGATGTCCGACTGATGGACACAGTCGAACATCGCATCCTTCAGGCGAACACCAACCACTGCAGGACAGCCCAGGATCTGCTGATGCAGACCATGGCTGAGTGGTTGGTGGACTTGGCGGTGGTCGCCGAACCCTACTCGGTCCCTGGACGTTGGCTGGGCGACCGAGACGGCTTGGTGGCGTTGGTGGCGCGGTCTTCCACAGACTCCCCTCCCCTCTCGCTCTTAGAGAGGGGACCGGGATACGTGGCCGCCGCGTGGGGAGAGATAGCGATGGTGGGGGTGTATTTCTCCCCAAACCGCCCTCTCTCGGACTTTGAGGATTTCCTCGAAGTCCTCACTGCTGTCGTAGGGAGGGCGGCGCCACGCCAGGTCGTGGTGTTGGGCGACCTAAACGCCAAGTCGGTGGACTGGGGCAACCCGGCCGCCGGTTGCAACGTCCGGGGACGCGCCGTCCAGTTTTGGGCGGCCTCGTGCGGTGTGTCCCTCCTCAACAGGGGGGCGGTCCACACGTGTGTGCGGCAACAGGGCGGGTCGGTGGTGGACGTGTCGTTTGCCACCCCCGCGCTGGCCGCCCGCGTCGTGAACTGGCGGGTGGAGCTGGTGGAGACCTTGTCGGACCACCGTTACGTGCGGTTCGACATCTCCACCCGGCACCCCTGCCGGGTGGAGATGTCGAAGGGGGACGGCCCGCGCTGGGCAATCTCCCTTCCCGCGGTGGGCATTCACCCGCCTGGACCGGGAGGCAGCCAAGGAGTTATAAGTTGTTATAATCGATTAATAATTTATAGTAAGAATGGTTGGGGGCAACACTAGTGCCGCCGCCCGCCATGTTGATTTTGTTGATTTTTCACATAGTCCTAAGGTGTGCGTGTTTGCTTTTCTAAAATATAACTTCAGA
Source organism: Xestia xanthographa (assembly GCA_905147715.2). Lineage (NCBI taxonomy): Eukaryota > Metazoa > Arthropoda > Insecta > Lepidoptera > Noctuidae > Xestia > Xestia xanthographa. Next base: position 27,677,168 of record LR990664.1, read on the forward strand.
TTATAACGTGGTGGTATTAATTAATTACCTACCTATCAAAACTATAACAATTTGGCGACGAGGCCGAAAAGAACTCACACCCCCTGATGGATAGAGTAAAAAAATTCATAGCAGAAGGAAAAAAATCTTGGATACAAACCAAAACAAAACAAGAACTTATAGACATTGCAAATAATTTGGAGAATAAAATATTATTTACGGACGAGCAGCCAATATAAGTGAGGTTAGACAATATCTACGGGAAGTTGTCGACTAAGGCGAACTTAGAAGTAACACCATGGCATCCATTACTACACTAGAAGTGTTTACTGGTGAAAATTGGCACGCGTATCAACAACAATTCGAATGCCTTTTGATAGTGAATGATATACCGGAGGAAAAAAAAGTTCCATTGTTGATTACGAAATTAAGTACAAAAGTATATGACTTACTAACTACATTATGCACTCCTACATCTCCAGTCAAGGTAAATTATTATGGTATTTGTGAGAAACTGGAAAAGTACTATCATCCAGTCCAAAACCATGCACTACACCAGGCTGAGTTTCGGAAAAGATGTCAAAAATCCACTGAAAGTATTGAGCAGTACATAATATAATACATAACATAATAAGTCTCGCTCGCACAGCGCTGACGTGCGCGCGCGTCCTTTGTAAACAATGGCGGTTAATAAGTTGAAGTGTTCTAATTGCAATATAATTATAAGTGAAGTACTAGCATTCATCCAAAATAAACATGATGTGATGGATAACGAGTCTATAGTTCGTGTGTGCCTGTCTGCGTTCTCGGAACCAGATATCGACGAGGCGAAAACTTTGTTTTTCGAATCTGTAACGACTTCTCAGAGGAAAAAATCAAGAAGGCGAGATGGCAAAATGCAAAGAGACCTAGAGGACATTATCTGTCTCTTTAAGGAAATTGATCCGGATGTGATTCCCACCTTCGTTGCACGGGACTTACAAAAATTGCCTCCGATATCGTTTGATCACATAGATGTTACGAAGTTGCTGAAGGACATTATGCTACTTCGTAGTGAGATACAAGCAATTAAGGAAAACTATGCAACTGTAGACATGGTAGAAACAGTACGTATAGACCTAGATAACCTGAAGCTAACTTCCTTGGTTAATTACCCAAATATTAACACGGAAAAAAGAGGCGCATATTTTTCGGATAGTGGGCCGGTAGGTCTATCACATGACTTATCAAGTACCGGCATTATGACAAAATCGTCGGGACGGAACGCGCTCGAGCCGTCGCCGACGCGGACGTCTCAATATCGCGCATGTGTAGATAGGACTATCTCCCTCACACCGAGAACGTCTGTGGATCGGCCGGTGGCGGTGGCGCGGGCGGAGGCAGCGGAGGCGTCGCAAACGTCATCGTCACTGGAGCGCGCGAACAAAGTTTTGTCTCCATCTCCATCCTCAGACGCTACTGCATATAAACAAACGCCGGCGCCGCCGCCGCCGCCGCCGTGTACATCGCAACCAACGATGGCGGAAATAGTTAAGTCGCCAGGTGAATGGAAACAAAATAAGCCTACAGATGAGTGGACTGTGATACAACGTGGACGACATAAGAATCGATTTATTGGAAAAATGGGAAAAGCAATAACCGGTGTTGAAACAAAGTTCAAGGCGGCGGAAACAAAGATTCCTTTGTTTATTTCCAATGTAAACAAAGATACACTCGAGGCTGACATATGTGAATATATATATAGTAAGACTCAGGAAAAAGTCTCTCTTGAAAAAGTTACCATGAAGAAAGAAAGGCCGTATAATTCTTTTAAAATATTCGTTTCAATGAATAAAATTGACACCTTTTTAAATGATAACTTGTGGCCGGATGGGATAACATTTAGGAGATTCATACGATTTAGACCACGGGATTCCGATAAAGATGACATTCAATTAAATGGATAGTACGCTAATAAGTTATAACTGCAAAAATATTAAAAGAAGTATGGAATGTGTGAGAACTTTATGTAAATCGGCAGATGTGATAGCCCTCCAAGAAACCTGGCTACTACCTTACGATACTCAAGTATTGGGTGATATTGATGACAACTTCGGCTACACGGGGAAGTCGGCGGTGGACTTGACAGCTGGAGTGCTACGAGGCAGACCTCACGGCGGGGTTGCGCTTCTGTGGCGGAAAAGTGCCTTTCGCAATGTTTCGGTGGTGAAGTGCAAAAGTGAGCGTATTGTTGCGATTAAAGTAATGACTGGAGCGGGTCGTGAAATGTTAGTTATGTGCGTGTATATGCCGACTGACCAAACTGTGAACTTGCCGGAATTTACTCAGTGTTTGGGTGAGTTGAATGCAATTATACAAGACAATAGTATCGAAGTAGTATTTATGTTAGGGGATTTCAATGCACATCCTAATGCCCCGTTTTGTAGTGAACTACTTGATTTTTGTGAGGAAAATGAATGGATATGTGCCGATCTAGTCAAATTAGGTATGTTATCTGAAACTTATACGTTTCAAAGTGAAGTATACGGGTGTAAGCGATGGCTGGACCACTGCGTGGTAACCAAGTCAGCATGGCAGTCTGTGGTGAATATTATGGTTCACAATGATGTATATTGGTCAGATCATTTCCCTTTACAGGTGACTTGTAATTTAGGAGTAATTAAAGCTAAAGTAGAAGTCCACAGCTATTTACGTAATGACATTGTATGGGGGGTAAGAGAATTGGAGGAAATTCAGAAATATCATGAAATTTGCAACAATAACTTCAGAAAAATTATGTTTCCTGATGAACTTCATGAATGTGCTGATAGTATGTGTCAAAACATGCAACACAGATCTGTAATTGACAACTTATATAATAATATTGTAAATATATTGAGTCAGGCTTCGGCACACAGTCGCAGTGCTTTACCTAGGAAGCCGACTAATGTTAAGTGTGTGCATGGTTGGAACAAGCATGTCAGAGACGCCCACAGGCAGGCTAGACTGGACCATCAATTGTATGTCTTAGGAGGTAAACCAGTTAGTGGATCTTTGTATGATAAAATGTGTGAAAGTCGACGAGTTTTCAAGTCACGTTTAAAGTACTGTCAGAACAACCAGGAACAGATAAAAATGGATATACTTGCCTCACAACATTCTGCTAAGAAATTTAATAAGTTCTGGAAGGGCACTAAGCGTCTAAATGGCAAGACTAGTCTGCCTGTGTGCGTTGATGGCATCAGTGATGCTAAAATGATTGCCAATTCATTCAAAGATCATTTTCAGGTGAAATCTTCCTTGCTGTTGGTGTCTGATACTGAATATAGCCTAGTAGAAAAGCCTATTGGATTTTCAAGTAAAGATGTGGCTGACATTGTTAAAAATATGAAAAGAGGGAAGTCACCAGGTCATGAGGGACTTAGTGTCGAGCACCTGCAGCACGGGGGAGTACACTTGTATAGAGTGTTAGCCATGTTTTACACTTTTTGTATAAGGCACTCATATCTACCATCTAATCTTATGAGAACAGTGGTTGTTCCAATAGTGAAAAATGTCACTGCTGATATCTCTGATAAAAGTAACTATAGGCCGATTTCTTTAGCAACTATAATCGCAAAAGTGTTTGATGGGTTATCGGATAGAATATTGGATCGTTTTGTTAAATTACAGGATACACAGTTCGGCTTCAGAGAGGGGTTGTCAACTGAAAGTGCAATATTATCTCTGAAACACACTGTAGACTATTATGTGAAAAGACAAACTCCAGTATACGCATGCTTCTTGGATTTGTCCAAAGCTTTTGATTTGGTGTCATATAATAAGCTTTGGACGAAATTAAGAAGTGCAGGTGTCCCAACAGATCTGGTGAATATCCTCGCCTACTGGTATAGTGAGCAGCTTAATGTAGTCAGGTGGGGAAATGTATACTCCAATGAATATTCTTTGGAGTGTGGCGTTAGGCAGGGCGGGCTGACTTCCCCACGGCTCTTTAATATTTATGTTAACCACCTGATTGAGGAGCTCAGCAGCATGCATGTTGGATGCCATATTGATGACATATGTGTCAATAATTTGAGTTATGCTGATGATATGGTGCTGCTGAGCCCCTCAATTGGTGGTCTTAGACAGCTGTTAAAGGTGTGTGAGGTTTACGCTGTGGGACATGGCTTGAGGTACAACGAAAGTAAAAGTGAGTTCATGTTATTTAAATGTAAAAATAAAAACAATATCTTTATACCACCTTTATTACTTAACGGTGTACCTCTAAGTCGTGTTGCACAGTTTAAATATCTTGGTCACATTGTAACAGAGAATTTGAGTGACGAATTGGATATCGAGAGGGAGCGCAGGGCATTGTCGGTTCGTGGTAATATGTTGGCACACAGGTTCGCTCGTTGTACTGCTCCAGTTAAAATAACTATGTTCAAGGCATTCTGCCAGACGTTCTACACGAGCGGCCTGTGGGCAAACTTTACACAGAAAGCCTACAATGCCTTGCGCGTCCAGTACAATAATGTGTTCAGGGCTCTGTTTCGGCTCCCTCGGTATTGCAGTGCATCCGGCATGTTTGCTGACGCCAGCGTAGATGACTTCTACGCAATTATGCGTAAAAAAGTTGCGTCGGTGGTGCGCCGAGTACGGGGGAGCCCGAATACCGTCCTCAGGATGATTGGCGAGAGAACCGATACTGTTCTGCTCAGTAGGTTCACTGAACTCCATGTGTTGCGGGACCGGTGAGCCTACTGAGCAGGGGTAGACGGTGTGTCCAGTTTGTTGTTACCTACTTTTAATTACTAACAATAGATATAAGCAAAATTCTTGTTACTAACAATCTTGTCATGCATATGGACTTTTTTGTCTGAATTAAAATATTTTTATTTTTTATTTTATTTATTATAATAGAATTGAAGAAATTATCGAAAAATTGTAATTTTAGAAGTTTAGATGATGAACTCAAAGAGAGATTACTGAATGGTTCTCATTGTGATTCGGTTAAGTTTGAATTATTGAAACAGGCTGGAGAATCCTTGGAAAAGTTGATTAGCATCGGAAAAACAGCTGAAACCGCTTTTAATTTAGCATTTAACCAGGACAAACAGCAAGAACAATCTCAAATGTTTAAAGTACAAGAAAAGAAATTCACTAAAAATAAATACAGTAATTATCAGAAGACCTCAACTAATAACCAAAATAATAGATGTCTTTGTTGTGGAAAAATTGGACACATGAAACAGCAATGTTACCTACGTGAAAAATTCTGTAGTGAATGCGGGAACAAAGGCCATATATACAAAATGTGCAAAAAAAATAAAGATTTGAGAGCAAAGAAGATGAATCTTGTGGAAGCTACAGAGAATAAGGAACTGGATACAACAGAAGAAGATACAGAAGCAGCGACGGAACATTTTGATATTTTCTATTTCAGTGACAAAAATAAAATTCCATCAGCTACAATGAAGGTATTTGTAAATGATCAATTATTAGAGTTTGAAGTTGACACTGGAGCTGATGTAAGTACAATCACTCTGTCAGTTAAACAAAAATATTTTCCAACTACAGAAATAAAAGAAAAAAATGTTATTTTCACAAATTTTGATCAGTCAACGTCAACACCCATAGGGGTAATTGAGGACTTGACTGTGCGTTATGAATCAGTAAAAGTAAGTAAACAAAGATTATTTGTTGTTAAAGAAGGTTTTCCAATGATAATTGGAAAGGACTGGCTCTCCATACTACAACTATGGCCCCCTAAATTTGAACAGAAAATCTGTGAAAATATAACTAAAGATAAATTAATTAAATGTTTACAAAATGAATTTAAAGAAGTTTTCCAGCCAGGCATGGGTGTGTATAAAGGAGAGCCAATTCACTTATCAATAGAACCCGGAGTTAAACCAATATTTTTGCCCGTTAGAACTGTTCCATTTGCGTTAAAAGATAAGGTTAAAGAAGAAATTCATAGATTGATTGAAAATAAACGCATTGTCCCTGTAGAATATTCAGAGTGGGGTACTCCAGTGGTACCAGTATTAAAACCTGATGGAACGGTTCGTCTGTGTGGTGATTATCGTATAACCATAAACAAATATTTGAAAATTGACCATTACCCGCTACCAAACATAAATAGTATAATGGTAAAGCTACAAGGTAACAATTATTTCTGTGAATTAGACTTATGTGAAGCTTATTTACAAGCACCATTAGACAATGACTCTCAAAACCTAGTTACAATAGTTACTGAGGAGGGCATATTCAAATATTTGTACTTACCATTTGGTGTGAGCACTGGGCCAGGGTCATTTCAAAGATTAATATCTCAGAAACTTAATGGTTTGGACATAATTGTGTACATAGATAATATTTATATATATGAAAAAACTCTATCAGAAACAAATGAAAAAGTTAAAATGGTGTTACAACGATTAAAAGAATCAGGTTTAAAATTAAAAGTAAATAAGTGTAAATTTTTTGAAGAAAAGTTGAATGTTTTTGGATTTGAAGTAAATAAAACAGGTATAAAAATAATTCAGAGTAAAATTGAGCCTTTGCTGTCATTACCACGCCCACAGAATGTAAAAATGCTAAGATCATTTTTAGGTAAAGTAAACTATTACAATAGGTTCTTACAAAACATGGCCATGACACTAAAACCACTGTATGATTGCTTGAAAAAAAATAAATTCCAGTGGACAGCAGAATGTGATGATTCATTCAAAGAAATAAAAAAGGCACTTGCAAATACATCACCTTTATCACATTTTGATAAAGGTGCGACTATAATATTAACTTGCGATGCATCAGAATTTGGTGTTGCTGCTGTACTCTCGATAAGAGATAAGAATAATATAATAAATCCGGTAGCGTTTGCAAGCAAAAAGCTTAATGAGACACAAATAAAATATCCTATTTTAGAGAAAGAGGCATATGCCATTATATTTGGAGTAAATAAGTTTTATGAGTATCTATATGGGACTAAATTTATTCTACAAACAGATAACGAAGCATTGTCTAAGATATTAGGGCCAAAGTATGGAATACCGAAAATGGCAGCAAAGCGTTTGCAATAATGGTCAATTTTCTTGAGTGGGTTTGAGTACGAAATTCAACACATAAAATCCAAAAACAATCCAGCTGATTACCTGTCACGCGTAGCTACTAGTGAAAAATGCGAAGAAAAAAATTTAATAAAATTAGAATTACTAGAAAAATCTTATGAAACAAGTTCAGTTAATTATATTAATAAATCAAACTTAAATGCATTAAATTGGATAACTATACAAAATGAATTAAAAAAAGATAAAATAACATGTGACATTCTCAGATTTTGTAGAGATGGCTGGCCATTAAAAAATGATCAGGGTGAAGAATATGAACCATATTTTACTCGAAAGAACGAAATTACAATTGAAAAAGACTGTTTACTATGGGGATACAGGATAATAATTCCAAAATGTTTAAGGGATGAAGTAATGTTAGAATTACACAAGAGTCATTTGGGTGTAACCCGAATGAAAGAAATTTCAAGATCATATTTTTGGTGGCCAGACATGGACAAAGAAATTGAAAACATCACTAAGAACTGTATTGTATGTTTACAGAACCATAGAAACCCTGTAAAATCTAAACTTGCTGTTTGGCCTCAGCCACCAACAGTGTGGCATAGACTACATGCAGATTTTTTGGGCCCACTCTATTCAAAGATGTACTTAATAATTATAGATGCATATTCAAAATGGCCAGAAGCATTTGTTATGAATAATATTACAGCACAGAAAACTATACAAGTATTTAAAAGTATTTTTGTAAGGTATGGATATCCATTGCATTTAGTTACTGACAATGGTCCCACATGGACTAGTGGAGAATTCCAGCAATTTTGTAAGATGGTGGGAGTAAAACAAAGTTTCACCCCAACATATTACCCAGCTACAAATGGATTAGCAGAGCGGTTTGTGGGATCATTTAAATCGCATGTTATAAAAATTGTAGAAAGTGGTCATACGGCAGAATATGCATGTAATTTGTTTCTTTTTGATTACAGAAGTACTATTCATAAGGCAACAGGGCAGAGCCCAGCAAAGTTGATGTTAAATAGAGAGTTGCGATGCCGTTTCTCACTTTTAAGACCAAATCCAGTCAACAATCAAATAGATATTGAACAAATAAAACAAACAATAAACAGTAAAAACACATTCAAGGCATTTAAAGTTGGTGAAAAAGTAATGGTGAAAGACCAAAGAAAGAACAAAAAGAAATGGTCTCTTGGAAAAATTATTGAAATCATAGTTCCCGGTGTAACATATACTGTTGAGGTGGACGGCTTAAAGTGGAAACGACATGCCAATCAATTATTAGAGTGTGGGCAAAACATATAATATTAAACCAGGAATATTCTATTACTTTTAGAAGTAAGATTTAAGTTTTGTTTATCTTTGGAGAAGTTAAGTTTTTGTTTATGTAAGTAGGGGAAGAGTGTTATAATCGATTAATAATTTATAGTAAGAATGGTTGGGGGCAACACTAGTGCCGCCGCCCGCCATGTTGATTTTGTTGATTTTTCACATAGTCCTAAGGTGTGCGTGTTTGCTTTTCTAAAATATAACTTCAGATTATAACGTGGTGGTATTAATTAATTACCTACCTATCAAAACTATAACAGCCGCCTTTCTCCAGGACTGGCTGTCGCCTCCCCCTGTCGAGGAGGTCCCGGACGTTGACGCCGCAGCGGTCCGGCTCAGGGGGTCCTTGACCGAGGTGTGCAACTCCAGCATGCCTCGGTCTCGCCGTCCGCCTCCCCGTCGTGCCGTCTACTGGTGGACGGAGGAGCTGGCGGGATTCCGGGCCACCTGCGTGGCGGCCAGAAGGGCCTACACGCGGAGCCGACGGCGCAGCGCCCAAAACCGAGTCCGGGCAGAGGAGGACCGCCTGTACGCCTCTTACCGAGAGGCTGCGGAGGCCCTCAAGTCTGCAATGGGCGCTGCGCAAGACTCGGCCAGGGCCGAGATGCTGGAGGGTCTCGACAGGGATCCCTATGGGAGACCATATAAGGCGGCGCGGAACCAGCTCCGCCCCTATGGTCCCCCACTGTCGGAGACCCTCGAGCCAACATTGTTGGATGGGGTGGTCCGGTCCCTGTTTCCGCGCAGGACCGACTTCGTCCCACCAACAATGGATCCCCCGCAAGGGGCGGCTCCACCGGAGGCGGAGGTCCCCCCGGTGACGGCGGCGGAACTCTGCGCGGGGGTTCTGAGCCTCCGCGCAAAGAAGACAGCCCCCGGACCGGACGGCGTCCCCGCACGGGTGGTGGCGATCGCCGCCTCCCAAATGGAGGACAGGTTTCGGGACCTCTTCAGTGCGTGTTTTACGGCTGGGAGGTTCCCGAAACTGTGGAAGGAGGGGCAGCTATGCCTCCTCCGAAAGGAGGGACGCCCGGTGGACTCCCCCTCGGCATACCGGCCCATCGTTCTGCTCGATGAGGTCGGTAAATTGTTCGAGGGGATTGTCGCCGGGAGGCTGGACAGCCATTTGCGGGGGGTGGGGCCGGATCTGTCGGACGCCCAATACGGTTTCCGCCGTGGGCGTTCGACGATCGACGCGCTGGCCCTACTGAAGGGCCAGGTGAAGGAGGCGGTTGAGGCGGGGGACGGAGTGCTGGCGGTGTCATTCGACATTGCCAACGCCTTCAACTCCGTCCCCCACTCGACGATATTGGAGGCGCTCCGGTATCACGGAGTGCCCCAATATCTGCGGGATCTCCTGGCCAGCTACTTGGAGGACCGAGAGGTCCTCTTCGTAGATAAAACGGCCACCGTGAGGCGCTACGGGGCAGAGTCCGGTGTTCCACAGGGGTCGGTGCTTGGCCCCCCCTTGTGGAACATCGGGTTCAATTGGCTCTTGCGGGGAGCCCTCCTCCCGGGCACGAGTGTCATCTGCTACGCGGATGACACTCTCCTCACTGCCCGGGGCAGGAACTTCGGGGATGCGGCCTGTCTGGCCTCGGCTGGCGGATCCTTGGTGGCAGAGAGGATCCGCCGCCTGGGATTGAAGGTGGCGCTGCACAAGACGGAGGCCGTGTACTTTCGCGGTCCACGGCAGCGCTGCCCTCCCGACGCCCACATCATCGTGGAGGGCGTCCGTATAGGGGTCCAGCCCCAGATGAAATATCTGGGGCTGGTTCTGGACGACAGGTGGCGCTTCGGCCCGCACTTCAGCGGGCTGTCGACGCGCCTGTTGAAGGCCGCGGACGCCCTCTCGTGGCTCCTCCCAAACCTGGGGGGGCCCAAGGCGAAATGCCGGCGACTTTATGCCGGTATCTTGCGGAGCATGGCCCTTTACGGGGCACCCATCTGGGCGGACTCCCTCCATAGGAGGGAGAATGCGACCGCCATCCGCAGGCCCCAGCGGGCCATTGCACAGCGGGTGGCGAGGGCTTACCGCTCGGTGGGCTTTTCGGCGGCGTGCGCTCTGGCCGGCACCCCTCCTTGGGAGTTGGAGGCATGGGTGCTTGCCAGAGTCTACGAGTGGACGGCGCACCGGAAGGCGCTCGGGGAGCGCCCCGTCGCCGAAGAGCGGGAGGCCGTGCGGCGAGAGGCGAAGGACGCCATCCTCCTCCACTGGACGGAGGACCTCGCCACCGCCGCCTTTGGCCGCCGGACGTTGGACGCGCTTGGTCCGGTCCTGCGGAGCTGGCTCGAGCGGTCCCACGGTTTCCTCTCGTTCCGTCTGGTCCAGGTGTTGTCCGGGCATGGCTGTTTCGGTTCGCACCTGCACCGCATCGGGAGGGAGGAGACCCCGGCGTGCCACGACTGCGGCGCGGCGGAGGACACGGCGCAGCACACCCTCGAGGTGTGCCTGGCGTGGGCCGAGCTGCGCCGCGGTCTGACCGCGGTGGTCGGACCGGACCTCTCGCTTCCCGGCGTGGTCGACGCCATGCTGGGGAGCGAGGAGGCCTGGTCAGCGGTAGCCTCCTTTTGCGAGGACGTACTCTCGCAGAAGGAGGAGGCGGAGCGCGCGCGGGAGGACGATCCTCTCGCTGCGCCGCTCCGCAGACGAAGAAGGGGGAGAAGGCGTCGAGCCCTCCCTCCTCATGGTGACGGGCGGGCTACAGGCACGGGGGTGCCTGCGCCCGCATTGCACCCGTCATCTTCGTCGGTCATTCCCGACCCCCCCACACCCGTGAGGGTGTGAGGGGGGTCTGCCTTGCAATCGTCGGCGGAGGACTGGAAGTAAAGGCTGTGCCGGTTTCCCAGTCCCCCGCCACTCGGACGAAGCGGGAATGCGCTGGGTCGTTTTAGTGGGTATACCGGGTCCGCCCGGGGAGTCCCACATACCCCTCCCGTCCCCCGATGGGAGGGTATGCGTAATGCATTTTTTTTCCCAGCGACAAAAAAAAAAAAAAAAAAAAAAAAAAAAAAAAAAAAAAAAAAAAAAGGTTAGGTTAGGTTAGGTTTGGCATGGCGCAGACCTGCAGGCGGAGAGTGGCAGACGCCCGCCACCTGAGTTGGTCACAAGGTGGCGTAGGGAGGCCCAAGCCCAAACCCTGCGGATTTGGAGGGTGAGGCTGGAGACGCCCAGTGCAGGACACTGGACAGTGGGGGCTATCCAGCCGATCCTGGAGGAATGGGTGCGGAGGCGACACGGGACGTTGTCCTTCCGTCTGGTGCAGGTGTTGTCAGGGCATGGCTGCTTTGGCAAATACCTGCACAAAGTGGCTAGACGGGAGGCGACTCCCGTGTGTCACCAGTGCGGCTGCACCGAGGATACGGCGCTTCACACTCTCGAGCATTGTCCTGCTTGGGTGGTGCAGCGCCGTGCTCTCGTAGCAGCAATCGGGGCAGACCTCTCCTTGCCGGCCGTGGCCAAGGCCATGGTCGACAGCAGGGGGGCATGGGAGGCGGTGGCGACCTTTTGCGAGGATGTCGTCTCGCAGAAGGAGGCGGCGGAGCGCGTCAGGGAGGAAGACTCCCTCGCTGACGCGATTCGTCGCAGGAGGACAGGGCGGCGGAGGAGGCGCCATGGCGACCTGATGCCGCCCTAAGAGGTGCCAGCGGGCGATAGATCGGGGAGTCTATCGTCATCGCTTTGCACGGCCCTCACGAGTGGAGGCGATGTCTCAGGTGAGCCCGGACATCGCCAAAGGAGTTTGGTGCCCGGAGACGGGCAGCGCTGGATGGGTCGCGAACGTCATGCGTAGCAGTTCTCGCGGCCCGTCCGCAAAGGCGACAGTAGGCTCACGGCGGTGTTTTTTAGTGGGTGCAAGCCCCACATAACCAAACCGTCTCCCCGGACGGTGCGGTATGCGTTAGGCATTTTTCACCGCAAAAAAAAAAAAAGGTTAGGTTAGGTTTTTTTTTTTTTTTTTTTTTAGGTGGCAAGAGTGGAAATACCTACTCCTGCTCTGCTGGTGTCCCCCTGACTTAGTCAGAGACCTTTTAAATGCTTTTTCATTTTATTACTGCTGTTTATTCGATAGTCAATTTGGAAAAGTTTTCTGAATATTATTAATCTATGTCGTTTTTTATCTATTGTCAATAAAGCTATTAATATTGAATTTCTTATTTATGGTATTCTATGCTTTAATCTAAATATCTTTTCCTTTTAAGAAATGTCCATATTTGGAAAAGCATAGCTTAAGATTTGTTTCGCCTTATGACTTTTGTGGCAACTGTGACGCAGTATTCTAATAAAATTTTTCTTGTTTTGGTTACCGACATAATATTCTTTATATTGTTTAAATTTATGTTTGTGTCCAGCTTCCGCTCCACATCATATCTTTCCGTTTCAAACACTGGGCATTCTGTCAGGATATGTGCGATCGACTCCACTTGATCCGTCTCACAGATGCACCATGGGTTCTCCTTACACTTGAAACGGTGCAAGTATTCAGAGAACCCACCGTGACCCGTCAAGATCTGTGTCATTATCCCGGCTGGTTTTAGTGTTAGCACAATTCGGTGGGCGTCGATCGCATCTGGAAGGAAGAGTTTTGTAACTGAGGCTGTCTCACCGTTTTTGTACCTCCTGTTCCATTCGTCAAGCGACCCCATACGGATCTGCCGCTTGACGAATGAAACCGGGCAGCGGTCATAATCCGGCCTCTTCCTGGACCGGAGTGCAGCTTCTTTCGCGAGGTGGTCTGCGCGCTCGTTGCCTTGGAGCCCTGCGTGTGCCTTTACCCAGAACAAGGATACATCTTTGTTCTGGGATAAAGCCGCGGCAACGTTCGCTCTCGCCTCCACGGCCAATGCGTGGAGAGAACCTTGGTTTGTGACTGTCTGTAGTGCGGCCTTTGAGTCACTATAGATACCGAAGGTCCCCTCCTTGCGCTTGAGGATTTCGCGCGTGGCTACGCATATGGCCAGAAGTTCCGCCTGGTAGACCGTGCAGTACGGAGGCAAGCAAAGTTTGATTGACTTGGTCTCGGCCTCACCCTCCCAAAGAGACAGTGCTGCTCCGACCTTTCCCTCAATTTTGCTGCCGTCCGTGAACACCCTTACTGCTTGGCTATTGTGGCTTTCCACACCAGTCTGGTCTTCCAGGCATACGAATTCCATGGCCATATGCCTCGCCGGGTGCGGAGTCTCTGCAAATGCCACCACCCGCTCTACCTCCCTGCCCGCAAGTGCTGGCTGTGGCACCCCTCTCCTCGCCTCGTACAGAGCGGCTGCTTCCTGTATTCGGAGGTCGAGTGGGAGTATCCCAGCCAGCACCAGGGACGCGTTCAGCGAAACGGTGTGGTAGGATTTACAGAGCTTCTGCGCGAATCCTCGTTGGACCGTGTTGAGGCTTTTCTGCACTCCGATCTTTTTTGCGGCCGGTGCCCAGGCGCTTGCCGCGTACAAAATCACCGGCTCCACTGCTGCCGTGTATATGGTGTGGATGATCTCCGGGTGAAGGCCCCAGCTCACTTTTGCCGCTCGTGCCAGCTGTTTGTAAATGTTCACAGCCTTTCTGCAAACGTTTGCGACGTGGGAGTTAAAAGTGAGCTGGTGGTCGACGGTGAGTCCCAGTATTTTAATTTCCTTTGACATACCAATGCCTACCCCGCCCATGCTCAGGAGCGGGACATCGTACTTCAGCTTCCTGGTAATAACCATTGCACAAGTTTTTTGCGGTGCAAACTTCAGCTTATTTCCGATGCCCCACTTCAAAACATACTCGAGGGCGGCATTGGCCTGCCTTTGAACCTCCAACGCTGTCTCACCGTCGAAGATCATCACCACATCATCGGCGAACGCCTGGCAGTGGACGCCTCTCTCTTCCAGCCCCTTTAAGAGGGGGTCGAGGATCAGATTCCATAGGATCGGACCACCAATGGACCCTTGCACGCACCCCTTGTTCGTGTCTCTCTGACACTCAAAGCCGGCGTAACGAACTCTGACGCTCCTACCAGTCAGGTAGCTGTCTATCAGCCTCCTGAGGTTCACCGGGCACTTTTCCTCAGCCAGTCTGGTCCTGATTGCCGGCCACCATGCGCTGTCGAAGGCTCCCTCTATGTCCAGTGATACAACAGTGATCAGCTTCTTTTCATTCAGCTTTCCTTTGATGTGTTGTATCATGGTGTAGAGGGAGTCCTCGGTGCTTCTCTGTGGCATGAAACCAAACTGGCGAGTACTAATCCGCGGGACCAGGTGCCACTTGAGCCTCGCTACAAGCATCTTTTCCAAGATTTTGCCAAGGACTGGTAGGAGGCCGACCGGCCTGTACGATTTAGGGGCGGTGTAGGATTCCTTGCCGGGTTTACGGAGGACTACCACCGTTGCCACTTTCCAGGCTCCAGGGAAGTGACCGTGCTCCAGGCACTTGTTGGCCAGTGCAAGGAACGTCCCTGGGTCCCGGGAAATGGCTTGGGCACAGATATCGGCTGTGAGACCATCTGCTCCGGGTGCCTTCTTTGGGTTGAAGCTTTCCACCGCGGTTTTCAGCTCCTGAAGTGTAAACGGTGGGTCATGTTGTTCATCATGCGCCCAGTCGTTTACACGACAGGCCGCTTCGCGTGTCCGACGCTGGTCAGCATTTTCACCCTCCTCTAGGTCTTCCGGGTAGAAAGTCTCGGCCAGCAGCTGAGCCGATTCCTGTGCATTCAGTGGCACTCCATCCTTCACCAACGGCAAGTCCTCCTGTCTTTTGGCGGTCCGTCCTATGACCCTATAGATCCCTTCCCACATTCCCTCCCTATCCTGTTTTTGACAGAAGGCCTTCCATCCTTCTGTCTGCGCTTTTATTGCTAGGGACTCATATTTTGCTTTTGCTTGCAGGTACTCATCGATGACTTTCTGCCTCCGGACTGGTGCAGCACATCGGATGCGGCGTCTCCTGGTATTCACCTCCGACATCAGCTCAGCGAGCTCCTTGGACCACCATGGTATAGTGAGTTGTTCGTTGTTTTTAAATTTGGCTATTGTTTCGTCGGATGTTTTTATAATACTATCTATGTATGAATTTATTTGATGTTCTAGATCTGTTATATTGTTAATTTTACCAAATTCCACCGAGTTCAGGTTTGCTTGAGCTTTTAATTGGGCCAATTTCTCATGAAATTGGCCCCAATTTGCTTTCTTTGTATTGAATACTCTAGTGGTTCTGTTAACATGTATACCCTTTGCTTTTTGTAGATTGATTTTGAACACTATACCATTGTGGTCCGAGCTCGTGAGACCTACCTCGACCCGCCAGTCCTCCACCAAGTCCAGCAGCTCCATTGAGCAAGCTGTTACATCAACGAAGCTGCTGTACAGGGTGTTACCTCTGACGGTGTCAAAGGTCGGAGTGTGGCCGACGTTGAGTACCTGCAAGTGCATGTCCTCCAGGGTTCCCGACATGACCTCCCCCTTGGTGTCGGTTACCAGGCTACCCCACCAGGTGCTCTTGGCGTTGGCGTCGCCACCAATGATCATCCTAGTGGGGCCTATTTCCTCGCGAATCCGCAAAAGTTGCTCCAGGTATGGCTGTATGGGCTGGTCTGGTTCAAAGTAGAAGGAGACTACTGCGATTTCCCAAGCGCTGGTACGGATCCTCACCACTACGATGTTGTTGGTGGTGAGTTTCGGACACTGTGTCACGTCTAGATCGTGATCGAAGACGACTATTGCCGCCTTCACAGTTCCACCTCCTTCTTCGGCGCACTGGTAGACTCTCGCTCCCCGGTAGTCTCGCATCCTTTTAACCCCACCCACATACGGCTCCTGGAGCAGTGCGAACGCAACCCTCCGCTCACTAGCCACAATCATGAGTTCTTGGGTTGCTAGGTTCTTCCTCTGCAGATTCGCTTGGATTACCTGGTAACTATTAGGGGCACTCGAGTTTGATTGGGAAGCCCTGGATGAGTCCCTGGTGTTTGTTGCCGCTGGTACCACAGGCTCGCCCTTAGCAGTACGCCACCGACAGTCGCGCCAATGCGTCCCACTTCACGCGACTTGGGCACTCACTGTCGAAGGCGTTATGCTCAGACTTACCGTTTTTCGCGGTCGTGCAGTTCCTGCATTTTGGCGGTTCCGCGGCCAGCCGCGAAGGGCAGTCGACTCTCATGTGGGGGTCACCGCAGTGCGTGCAGAGGTCGGCGGATTCCGTGCACAGTTTACGGCCATGGCCGAAGCGCAAGCAGCGAGTGCACTGGATCAGTGGCGACTGGTCCAGCACGCGCACCCGCTGCAAATCGATGTGCACTCGACCCGCGTTCGTTAGCCTCTGCCATACCGACGGGGACACCTGCATAACGATGTGAGACATGTGGGGGTTCCTCGTCCTACGACGGTACTTAACCCCCATCCTCACATCGTCTGCAGGTATATCCCCAATCAGATGAGTGTTCTGTCGCTTAAGCGACTCGGTGACCTCCACATCAGAGTGACAAGAGAGGACGTCCTTAAGGATGATGAGGGGATCCTTGTTTTTAACCTCTTCCACTACTAGGTTCCCGGCCCTCTTTATTCGCTCCGTCACCCGATTCAGCTCCTCCCTGGTCCTGAAACCGACTACCACTTTCTGGTCCCTCGCCTTCCGCAGCCTCTCCACCCTGGTGCCCTCGTTCCTGGCATCTACTGCCGTCCTTAGCTTCTCAATCACCTCTTCACCGGTGTCCTTGTCATTAACTGATGACACGACCATCGAGTGAAGAGGCGCTTGAATGTGCTGCTTCGGAACGGCGGCCATCTCCGCGAATGAGGGCCCCTGGCCTACGACAAAGCGAGGTGCCTGCTGTAGGTGCTCCGAAAGGGCTCGCGTGTGCAGCTGGCACTCCTCCAGCGCCTTATTATGCTGCTGGAGGTTCTCCATAAGCTGCATCATGAGCTCTGTCGGTGCGCTGGGGGCCGGTGTCAGGTCCTTGGGGGCCTTCTCGGGTTCAACTGCCTCTCTCGGTGTTTTAGCCCTCTCATCTTCGCCCTCCTTGACTAGCTGATATAGCCGGTCCACGGCTTTTATCATGGCATCTTTAATTTCTTTTTTGAGATTCCTTGAGCTGTCCAGTTGAATCTTGGCGCTGGAGAGACACGCCTTTGCCTCCGTGGTTCTGTTGAGGTACCTCACGGGTGGCACTTCTCGAGGCGGACTCTCCAGGGCCTTTCCTGGCAGCTCATAGGTGTCGGATCTTATCCGCTGAGTGGCTAGAGCTTTGTTTTTGAGTTGTTTGGGGGGAGTGGGCACGAGTGTCTTCTTTGGGGGAGTGATGGCGGGTTTTGCTTTTGGAGGTGTTAGGGGTTTGCTGGGTTGCCCCGATTTGTGCTTCTCCGCCTCCCACTCGCCAATACTACGCCGCACTGAAGGGCCTGCCTGTACTGGGCATGCCCCCTCCACGTCCACACTCTCTTCCGCCACTTTCGCCTTGCTCAGCGGGGTCCTGATGCCTAACATAACGAAGAATTATTTATTGGTCAGGGGACACGTACGTACTGATCCCTGTAAAGGGGGGATGCAGTCGGTAAATAAAATATAAAGAGTGTAAATAATATAATAATAATTAAAAGTAAAAAGGGTCCTTAATGGGACTAAGTCCTGCTACTAAAAATAAAATAAAATTAAAATTATTGTCAAAATTCAATCCCTACAACTAAATTTTATGCAAAATAAGCGTCAAAACCATACAATGTCGATTTAACGGACGTACCACATGTAAAGAAAGCAAATCCTGAATAAAAAATTTTTGGCCGAAAACCTAGTCCACCTTCCTTATATATAATAGGGCGGGTGGGTGGGCAAAATTTATTCGAGCTAGGGGTGCGTGCGAGGTGTCCAGAGACGCGTCTCCGCGCGGGCTATCGAACTGCGTTATCAAAAAGGGTAGGTGCCTAAGAAAAAATTTGAGTTTTAGTCGAAATATTAGTTTTTTAAAAAAAAAATATGGAATTTCTCCCCACAACCTGGAGACCGGGACACGGGACGCGGACCGGAAATCAGGGATGAAGGGTGAGTGCTATTTGAACTATAAACTGAAGCTAATTTTGTAAAAGAATTTTGAAAAACAATTAATTTTCAGGATTTACTTTGGAAATCGAAGTATTTTTGAGTATTTCGCAGGGAACAGGTCCAGACGCGCGTGCAGGTGCGTGCGATATCGTCAGAACGTAGGCGGAGGCCTAGTTTTGTCTAAAAATGCTGAAAACAGCTTCAAAATCGCGTGTCTGGAAGCGAAGATATCAACGTTTTTGTTTTTGAGCCGCTCCCCTAGGTAGATTTTGGTATTAGCAGCGATGTATGGAAAAATACTTCTTTTAAAAAATTTGTATGTGTTTTTCGGGATCGGTTAGGTTAGGTTAGGTTAGGTTAGGTTAGGTTAGGTTTTTTTTTTTTTTTTTTTTTTTTTTTTTTTTTTTTTTTGTTTTGGCAGGAGTGGGAAATCCCCGCGGACACCTCGACTATCCCACAGGAATTTCTCTTGTGAGACAGTCGAGGTAGTGCCGGACTCGAACCGGCTAAAACCACACTCCTGCCCCGCCAGTGTCCCTCTGACATTGTCAAAGCCCTTTCTAGCGAGTTTTTTGGCTTGTTTTGCGACTTATTGATAGGAGGCCGAGAAGACCACGCTCTATATTTTAGTTTTAATCTGCAATTTAATTACTATATATCTAAACTTTAGTTTTTGAATACTTCGTCTTATTTTACTACATTATTTACGTTATTCTTACTTTACGCTGCTACCAAAAAATTTTACTACCTTCTAAATGTGTAAACTATGTAAACCCCTCTTAATTTATGTTCTTTATCTCTTTCCTTTTACTATTTTACCCCTGTTTATATATCACCAACCCAATTTTTAATGCCTTTACCAATTCAATTCCGCTCATACGGTTCTGCTTCTTAAATTAAATTTTGTGTAGATACTTTTTATTAATTTCGTTTTTATAATATCTAAAGTATATAATTATTATATAATTGGATATTATATGAGGCCTTAATAGAAACGGTGTTTACCAATGAAAGTTACTAATGACTTTTTGAAACGACGGCAGAATTCGTCGCCCAGTCTGACACAACTTGACGATTCCACTAGAGCTGACTCACTGTTAAGCATAATTCCAGCCACTTTCTTATGAAAGTGACTCCAATTACCGTTTTCCATTAAGCCAACCCTAGAGGTTCGCTCAATGCGTTTGCAATCTTGTTGTGTCAAACCGGTCATCACTGTGTACGCGGAAGTGGGCGCATCGACAACTTTAGCAATATGCTATTGATGCTCTAGCGAATGCGTCCCACTTCCTACGTATCGGGCATAAATCACTGAACGCATTGTGCGAGTGTTCCCCCAGCTTGGCTTTGGTGCAGTTAACGCACACCACTGCTTCGCCTCTGTGCTTGTCTGGGCAGTCCACCCTAAGATGTGGACCACCACAGTGGCTGCACAGGTCGGCCGGCTCCGTACATAGGCGCTTGCCATGGCCGTACGATAAGCAGCGGGTGCACTGCACCAGAGGCGTCTGATCCTCGACGCGCACTCTCTGGAGGTCAATACGGAGCTTGCCTCCTTCGAGTGCCCTCCTCCAGATTACTGGGGTGACACTCAGCACAATGCTGCTCACGTGTGGGTTACGTGATTTTTTGCGGAACTTTATACAGACTTTCTGTTCCTCGTCACTGAGGCCGTGAAAGATCTCCTGGTTCTGGTTCCTAAGGGCTCTAAGCACTTCTTCGTCGCTGTGTACTAAAAGCACGTCCCTAAGGACCAGAAGCGGGTTTCGATTTTTCACTTCCTCGACGACGAGGTTCTCCCCGGCCTTTTCCAATCGCGCTTTTAATTTTCGTCTCTCCTCCGTCGTTGCGCACCCCATGATGACCTTCTGGTCCTTGGCCTTTCGGACTCTCTCGACGCGCACCCAGCCCTCCTTCGCGTCCACTGCTTTCCTCACTCTTTCGAGGATTTCGTCCCCCGTGTCCCTCTCCTGAGTTGAGGAGACAACCACCGAGTGCAGCGTCGTTCGTTCCAGAGCCTGAGCCCCGGTATGGCTCTTACTGACGGCCGCTACACTCGCGTAAGTTGTCCCCTCCACCCCTTCCCCGCTGGCCAGACTGTCTCGAAGTTGGTCGAGTTTCTCGGAGTTTTCTCTTAACTCCGAGATGTGCTCCTTCAAACTGTTTAGGAGTTCAGTCTGGCCAGCAAGAACTTCGACAGAAATGGGATGGGCACTACGGTCAGCAGTGGACGCGGGTTCTGGTACAGCAATGGGTGCGGCCGCGGCCGGCTTGTCTCGCTCGGACTCTTTGACCAGCTCGTAAAGCCTGTTTATGGCATCGAGCACCGCAGTCTTAATCTCGGCCTTGAGGTTGCGAGAGTTGCCCAAATTTACCTTAGCCTTGTTCAGGCAAGCTCTCGCCTCCTCAGTGCGACTGCGATACCTCGCCTCAGGCTTCTTGAGCGGTGCTGAAAGGTCAGCAGGGGGTCGGCGCGTTCCCGGAGTAGCAAGGCCCGCCCGCGAGGCAGGAAGAGTGTCCTCTCCGAAGGAGATTCTCCTCCTCGCGGCAGCAGACGAATCTCCCGCTTTCTCCGGCGATCGCGTTGAGCCACTAGAGCCTTGGGCCCTCACGGTGCTTGATGGGGTGCAAAACATTATAAATTTGGGAGCAGGTATTAACAGAACAGACCCCTGTAAAGAGGAGGACGGAACTGCAATATCCGCTCGAGAGGAAAGGCTGAGAGGAACACTGGTACTTAATGTGACCCTGTAAAGGGGGGAACACAGTAAGTAAAAATTTATAAAATCAATTACAATATACCTAAAAACAAACAAGTCCAACAATTATAGTCGACCTCACAAGTACGACTGTCACAATAAATGACTAAATAATATAATAATAATAAGTATCTAAAACATAAAAATTAAAAATTCCGTAAAAACAAATTATTTACACTTAGTCAGTGTGGTACAAAACGAGCTGTCCCTACAAAAACACTACTAACAGGCCTAAAATATACTACAGAAACTAAATATGAAAGAATATTTTTTGCCGAAAACCCCACGTCTACCTTCCTATAGACCAGAGGGCGGGTGGGTGGGCAAAATTTATTCGAGCTAGGGGTGCGTGCGAGGTGTCCAGAGACGCGTCTCCGCGCGGGCTATCGAACTGCGTTATCAAAAAGGGTAGGTGCCTAAGAAAAAATTTGAGTTTTAGTCGAAATATTAGTTTTTTAAAGAAAAAATTTGGAATTTCTCCCCACAACCTGGAGACCGGGACACGGGACGCGGACCGGAAATCAGGGATGAAGGGTGAGTGCTATTTGAACTATAAACTGAAGCTAATTTTGTAAAAGAATTTTGAAAAACAATTAATTTTCAGGATTTACTTTGGAAATCGAAGTATTTTTGAGTATTTCGCAGGGAACAGGTCCAGACGCGCGTGCAGGTGCGTGCGATATCGTCAGAACGTAGGCGGAGGCCTAGTTTTGTCTAAAAATGCTGAAAACAGCTTCAAAATCGCGTGTCTGGAAGCGAAGATATCAACGTTTTTGTTTTTGAGCCGCTCCCCTAGGTAGATTTTGGTATTAGCAGCGATGTATGGAAAAATACTTCTTTTAAAAAATTTGTATGTGTTTTTCGGGATCGGTTAGGTTAGGTTTTTTTTTTTTTTTTTTTTTTTTTTTTTTTTTTTTTTTTTTTGTTTTGGCAGGAGTGGGAAATCCCCGCGGACACCTCGACTATCCCACAGGAATTTCTCTTGTGAGACAGTCGAGGTAGTGCCGGACTCGAACCGGCTAAAACCACACTCCTGCCCCGCCAGTGTCCCTCTGACATTGTCAAAGCCCTTTCTAGCGAGTTTTTTGGCTTGTTTTGCGACTTATTGATAGGAGGCCGAGAAGACCACGCTCTATATTTTAGTTTTAATCTGCAATTTAATTACTATATATCTAAACTTTAGTTTTTGAATACTTCGTCTTATTTTACTACATTATTTACGTTATTCTTACTTTACGCTGCTACCAAAAAATTTTACTACCTTCTAAATGTGTAAACTATGTAAACCCCTCTTAATTTATGTTCTTTATCTCTTTCCTTTTACTATTTTACCCCTGTTTATATATCACCAACCCAATTTTTAATGCCTTTACCAATTCAATTCCGCTCATACGGTTCTGCTTCTTAAATTAAATTTTGTGTAGATACTTTTTATTAATTTCGTTTTTATAATATCTAAAGTATATAATTATTATATAATTGGATATTATATGAGGCCTTAATAGAAACGGTGTTTACCAATGAAAGTTACTAATGACTTTTTGAAACGACGGCAGAATTCGTCGCCCAGTCTGACACAACTTGACGATTCCACTAGAGCTGACTCACTGTTAAGCATAATTCCAGCCACTTTCTTATGAAAGTGACTCCAATTACCGTTTTCCATTAAGCCAACCCTAGAGGTTCGCTCAATGCGTTTGCAATCTTGTTGTGTCAAACCGGTCATCACTGTGTACGCGGAAGTGGGCGCATCGACAACTTTAGCAATATGCTATTGATGCTCTAGCGAATGCGTCCCACTTCCTACGTATCGGGCATAAATCACTGAACGCATTGTGCGAGTGTTCCCCCAGCTTGGCTTTGGTGCAGTTAACGCACACCACTGCTTCGCCTCTGTGCTTGTCTGGGCAGTCCACCCTAAGATGTGGACCACCACAGTGGCTGCACAGGTCGGCCGGCTCCGTACATAGGCGCTTGCCATGGCCGTACGATAAGCAGCGGGTGCACTGCACCAGAGGCGTCTGATCCTCGACGCGCACTCTCTGGAGGTCAATACGGAGCTTGCCTCCTTCGAGTGCCCTCCTCCAGATTACTGGGGTGACACTCAGCACAATGCTGCTCACGTGTGGGTTACGTGATTTTTTGCGGAACTTTATACAGACTTTCTGTTCCTCGTCACCGAGGCCGTGAAAGATCTCCTGGTTCTGGTTCCTAAGGGCTCTAAGCACTTCTTCGTCGCTGTGTACTAAAAGCACGTCCCTAAGGACCAGAAGCGGGTTTCGATTTTTCACTTCCTCGACGACGAGGTTCTCCCCGGCCTTTTCCAATCGCGCTTTTAATTTTCGTCTCTCCTCCGTCGTTGCGCACCCCATGATGACCTTCTGGTCCTTGGCCTTTCGGACTCTCTCGACGCGCACCCAGCCCTCCTTCGCGTCCACTGCTTTCCTCACTCTTTCGAGGATTTCGTCCCCCGTGTCCCTCTCCTGAGTTGAGGAGACAACCACCGAGTGCAGCGTCGTTCGTTCCAGAGCCTGAGCCCCGGTATGGCTCTTACTGACGGCCGCTACACTCGCGTAAGTTGTCCCCTCCACCCCTTCCCCGCTGGCCAGACTGTCTCGAAGTTGGTCGAGTTTCTCGGAGTTTTCTCTTAACTCCGAGATGTGCTCCTTCAAACTGTTTAGGAGTTCAGTCTGGCCAGCAAGAACTTCGACAGAAATGGGATGGGCACTACGGTCAGCAGTGGACGCGGGTTCTGGTACAGCAATGGGTGCGGCCGCGGCCGGCTTGTCTCGCTCGGACTCTTTGACCAGCTCGTAAAGCCTGTTTATGGCATCGAGCACCGCAGTCTTAATCTCGGCCTTGAGGTTGCGAGAGTTGCCCAAATTTACCTTAGCCTTGTTCAGGCAAGCTCTCGCCTCCTCAGTGCGACTGCGATACCTCGCCTCAGGCTTCTTGAGCGGTGCTGAAAGGTCAGCAGGGGGTCGGCGCGTTCCCGGAGTAGCAAGGCCCGCCCGCGAGGCAGGAAGAGTGTCCTCTCCGAAGGAGATTCTCCTCCTCGCGGCAGCAGACGAATCTCCCGCTTTCTCCGGCGATCGCGTCGAGCCACTAGAGCCTTGGGCCCTCACGGTGCTTGATGGGGTGCAAAACATTATAAATTTGGGAGCAGGTATTAACAGAACAGACCCCTGTAAAGAGGAGGACGGAACTGCAATATCCGCTCGAGAGGAAAGGCTGAGAGGAACACTGGTACTTAATGTGACCCTGTAAAGGGGGGAACACAGTAAGTAAAAATTTATAAAATCAATTACAATATACCTAAAAACAAACAAGTCCAACAATTATAGTCGACCTCACAAGTACGACTGTCACAATAAATGACTAAATAATATAATAATAATAAGTATCTAAAACATAAAAATTAAAAATTCCGTAAAAACAAATTATTTACACTTAGTCAGTGTGGTACAAAACGAGCTGTCCCTACAAAAACACTACTAACAGGCCTAAAATATACTACAGAAACTAAATATGAAAGAATATTTTTTGCCGAAAACCCCACGTCTACCTTCCTATAGACCAGAGGGCGGGTGGGTGGGCAAAATTTATTCGAGCTAGGGGTGCGTGCGAGGTGTCCAGAGACGCGTCTCCGCGCGGGCTATCGAACTGCGTTATCAAAAAGGGTAGGTGCCTAAGAAAAAATTTGAGTTTTAGTCGAAATATTAGTTTTTTAAAGAAAAAATTTGGAATTTCTCCCCACAACCTGGAGACCGGGACACGGGACGCGGACCGGAAATCAGGGATGAAGGGTGAGTGCTATTTGAACTATAAACTGAAGCTAATTTTGTAAAAGAATTTTGAAAAACAATTAATTTTCAGGATTTACTTTGGAAATCGAAGTATTTTTGAGTATTTCGCAGGGAACAGGTCCAGACGCGCGTGCAGGTGCGTGCGATATCGTCAGAACGTAGGCGGAGGCCTAGTTTTGTCTAAAAATGCTGAAAACAGCTTCAAAATCGCGTGTCTGGAAGCGAAGATATCAACGTTTTTGTTTTTGAGCCGCTCCCCTAGGTAGATTTTGGTATTAGCAGCGATGTATGGAAAAATACTTCTTTTAAAAAATTTGTATGTGTTTTTCGGGATCGGTTAGGTTAGGTTTTTTTTTTTTTTTTTTTTTTTTTTTTTTTTTTTTTTTTTTTTGTTTTGGCAGGAGTGGGAAATCCCCGCGGACACCTCGACTATCCCACAGGAATTTCTCTTGTGAGACAGTCGAGGTAGTGCCGGACTCGAACCGGCTAAAACCACACTCCTGCCCCGCCAGTGTCCCTCTGACATTGTCAAAGCCCTTTCTAGCGAGTTTTTTGGCTTGTTTTGCGACTTATTGATAGGAGGCCGAGAAGACCACGCTCTATATTTTAGTTTTAATCTGCAATTTAATTACTATATATCTAAACTTTAGTTTTTGAATACTTCGTCTTATTTTACTACATTATTTACGTTATTCTTACTTTACGCTGCTACCAAAAAATTTTACTACCTTCTAAATGTGTAAACTATGTAAACCCCTCTTAATTTATGTTCTTTATCTCTTTCCTTTTACTATTTTACCCCTGTTTATATATCACCAACCCAATTTTTAATGCCTTTACCAATTCAATTCCGCTCATACGGTTCTGCTTCTTAAATTAAATTTTGTGTAGATACTTTTTATTAATTTCGTTTTTATAATATCTAAAGTATATAATTATTATATAATTGGATATTATATGAGGCCTTAATAGAAACGGTGTTTACCAATGAAAGTTACTAATGACTTTTTGAAACGACGGCAGAATTCGTCGCCCAGTCTGACACAACTTGACGATTCCACTAGAGCTGACTCACTGTTAAGCATAATTCCAGCCACTTTCTTATGAAAGTGACTCCAATTACCGTTTTCCATTAAGCCAACCCTAGAGGTTCGCTCAATGCGTTTGCAATCTTGTTGTGTCAAACCGGTCATCACTGTGTACGCGGAAGTGGGCGCATCGACAACTTTAGCAATATGCTATTGATGCTCTAGCGAATGCGTCCCACTTCCTACGTATCGGGCATAAATCACTGAACGCATTGTGCGAGTGTTCCCCCAGCTTGGCTTTGGTGCAGTTAACGCACACCACTGCTTCGCCTCTGTGCTTGTCTGGGCAGTCCACCCTAAGATGTGGACCACCACAGTGGCTGCACAGGTCGGCCGGCTCCGTACATAGGCGCTTGCCATGGCCGTACGATAAGCAGCGGGTGCACTGCACCAGAGGCGTCTGATCCTCGACGCGCACTCTCTGGAGGTCAATACGGAGCTTGCCTCCTTCGAGTGCCCTCCTCCAGATTACTGGGGTGACACTCAGCACAATGCTGCTCACGTGTGGGTTACGTGATTTTTTGCGGAACTTTATACAGACTTTCTGTTCCTCGTCACCGAGGCCGTGAAAGATCTCCTGGTTCTGGTTCCTAAGGGCTCTAAGCACTTCTTCGTCGCTGTGTACTAAAAGCACGTCCCTAAGGACCAGAAGCGGGTTTCGATTTTTCACTTCCTCGACGACGAGGTTCTCCCCGGCCTTTTCCAATCGCGCTTTTAATTTTCGTCTCTCCTCCGTCGTTGCGCACCCCATGATGACCTTCTGGTCCTTGGCCTTTCGGACTCTCTCGACGCGCACCCAGCCCTCCTTCGCGTCCACTGCTTTCCTCACTCTTTCGAGGATTTCGTCCCCCGTGTCCCTCTCCTGAGTTGAGGAGACAACCACCGAGTGCAGCGTCGTTCGTTCCAGAGCCTGAGCCCCGGTATGGCTCTTACTGACGGCCGCTACACTCGCGTAAGTTGTCCCCTCCACCCCTTCCCCGCTGGCCAGACTGTCTCGAAGTTGGTCGAGTTTCTCGGAGTTTTCTCTTAACTCCGAGATGTGCTCCTTCAAACTGTTTAGGAGTTCAGTCTGGCCAGCAAGAACTTCGACAGAAATGGGATGGGCACTACGGTCAGCAGTGGACGCGGGTTCTGGTACAGCAATGGGTGCGGCCGCGGCCGGCTTGTCTCGCTCGGACTCTTTGACCAGCTCGTAAAGCCTGTTTATGGCATCGAGCACCGCAGTCTTAATCTCGGCCTTGAGGTTGCGAGAGTTGCCCAAATTTACCTTAGCCTTGTTCAGGCAAGCTCTCGCCTCCTCAGTGCGACTGCGATACCTCGCCTCAGGCTTCTTGAGCGGTGCTGAAAGGTCAGCAGGGGGTCGGCGCGTTCCCGGAGTAGCAAGGCCCGCCCGCGAGGCAGGAAGAGTGTCCTCTCCGAAGGAGATTCTCCTCCTCGCGGCAGCAGACGAATCTCCCGCTTTCTCCGGCGATCGCGTCGAGCCACTAGAGCCTTGGGCCCTCACGGTGCTTGATGGGGTGCAAAACATTATAAATTTGGGAGCAGGTATTAACAGAACAGACCCCTGTAAAGAGGAGGACGGAACTGCAATATCCGCTCGAGAGGAAAGGCTGAGAGGAACACTGGTACTTAATGTGACCCTGTAAAGGGGGGAACACAGTAAGTAAAAATTTATAAAATCAATTACAATATACCTAAAAACAAACAAGTCCAACAATTATAGTCGACCTCACAAGTACGACTGTCACAATAAATGACTAAATAATATAATAATAATAAGTATCTAAAACATAAAAATTAAAAATTCCGTAAAAACAAATTATTTACACTTAGTCAGTGTGGTACAAAACGAGCTGTCCCTACAAAAACACTACTAACAGGCCTAAAATATACTACAGAAACTAAATATGAAAGAATATTTTTTGCCGAAAACCCCACGTCTACCTTCCTATAGACCAGAGGGCGGGTGGGTGGGCAAAATTTATTCGAGCTAGGGGTGCGTGCGAGGTGTCCAGAGACGCGTCTCCGCGCGGGCTATCGAACTGCGTTATCAAAAAGGGTAGGTGCCTAAGAAAAAATTTGAGTTTTAGTCGAAATATTAGTTTTTTAAAGAAAAAATTTGGAATTTCTCCCCACAACCTGGAGACCGGGACACGGGACGCGGACCGGAAATCAGGGATGAAGGGTGAGTGCTATTTGAACTATAAACTGAAGCTAATTTTGTAAAAGAATTTTGAAAAACAATTAATTTTCAGGATTTACTTTGGAAATCGAAGTATTTTTGAGTATTTCGCAGGGAACAGGTCCAGACGCGCGTGCAGGTGCGTGCGATATCGTCAGAACGTAGGCGGAGGCCTAGTTTTGTCTAAAAATGCTGAAAACAGCTTCAAAATCGCGTGTCTGGAAGCGAAGATATCAACGTTTTTGTTTTTGAGCCGCTCCCCTAGGTAGATTTTGGTATTAGCAGCGATGTATGGAAAAATACTTCTTTTAAAAAATTTGTATGTGTTTTTCGGGATCGGTTAGGTTAGGTTTTTTTTTTTTTTTTTTTTTTTTTTTTTTTTTTTTTTTTTTTTGTTTTGGCAGGAGTGGGAAATCCCCGCGGACACCTCGACTATCCCACAGGAATTTCTCTTGTGAGACAGTCGAGGTAGTGCCGGACTCGAACCGGCTAAAACCACACTCCTGCCCCGCCAGTGTCCCTCTGACATTGTCAAAGCCCTTTCTAGCGAGTTTTTTGGCTTGTTTTGCGACTTATTGATAGGAGGCCGAGAAGACCACGCTCTATATTTTAGTTTTAATCTGCAATTTAATTACTATATATCTAAACTTTAGTTTTTGAATACTTCGTCTTATTTTACTACATTATTTACGTTATTCTTACTTTACGCTGCTACCAAAAAATTTTACTACCTTCTAAATGTGTAAACTATGTAAACCCCTCTTAATTTATGTTCTTTATCTCTTTCCTTTTACTATTTTACCCCTGTTTATATATCACCAACCCAATTTTTAATGCCTTTACCAATTCAATTCCGCTCATACGGTTCTGCTTCTTAAATTAAATTTTGTGTAGATACTTTTTATTAATTTCGTTTTTATAATATCTAAAGTATATAATTATTATATAATTGGATATTATATGAGGCCTTAATAGAAACGGTGTTTACCAATGAAAGTTACTAATGACTTTTTGAAACGACGGCAGAATTCGTCGCCCAGTCTGACACAACTTGACGATTCCACTAGAGCTGACTCACTGTTAAGCATAATTCCAGCCACTTTCTTATGAAAGTGACTCCAATTACCGTTTTCCATTAAGCCAACCCTAGAGGTTCGCTCAATGCGTTTGCAATCTTGTTGTGTCAAACCGGTCATCACTGTGTACGCGGAAGTGGGCGCATCGACAACTTTAGCAATATGCTATTGATGCTCTAGCGAATGCGTCCCACTTCCTACGTATCGGGCATAAATCACTGAACGCATTGTGCGAGTGTTCCCCCAGCTTGGCTTTGGTGCAGTTAACGCACACCACTGCTTCGCCTCTGTGCTTGTCTGGGCAGTCCACCCTAAGATGTGGACCACCACAGTGGCTGCACAGGTCGGCCGGCTCCGTACATAGGCGCTTGCCATGGCCGTACGATAAGCAGCGGGTGCACTGCACCAGAGGCGTCTGATCCTCGACGCGCACTCTCTGGAGGTCAATACGGAGCTTGCCTCCTTCGAGTGCCCTCCTCCAGATTACTGGGGTGACACTCAGCACAATGCTGCTCACGTGTGGGTTACGTGATTTTTTGCGGAACTTTATACAGACTTTCTGTTCCTCGTCACCGAGGCCGTGAAAGATCTCCTGGTTCTGGTTCCTAAGGGCTCTAAGCACTTCTTCGTCGCTGTGTACTAAAAGCACGTCCCTAAGGACCAGAAGCGGGTTTCGATTTTTCACTTCCTCGACGACGAGGTTCTCCCCGGCCTTTTCCAATCGCGCTTTTAATTTTCGTCTCTCCTCCGTCGTTGCGCACCCCATGATGACCTTCTGGTCCTTGGCCTTTCGGACTCTCTCGACGCGCACCCAGCCCTCCTTCGCGTCCACTGCTTTCCTCACTCTTTCGAGGATTTCGTCCCCCGTGTCCCTCTCCTGAGTTGAGGAGACAACCACCGAGTGCAGCGTCGTTCGTTCCAGAGCCTGAGCCCCGGTATGGCTCTTACTGACGGCCGCTACACTCGCGTAAGTTGTCCCCTCCACCCCTTCCCCGCTGGCCAGACTGTCTCGAAGTTGGTCGAGTTTCTCGGAGTTTTCTCTTAACTCCGAGATGTGCTCCTTCAAACTGTTTAGGAGTTCAGTCTGGCCAGCAAGAACTTCGACAGAAATGGGATGGGCACTACGGTCAGCAGTGGACGCGGGTTCTGGTACAGCAATGGGTGCGGCCGCGGCCGGCTTGTCTCGCTCGGACTCTTTGACCAGCTCGTAAAGCCTGTTTATGGCATCGAGCACCGCAGTCTTAATCTCGGCCTTGAGGTTGCGAGAGTTGCCCAAATTTACCTTAGCCTTGTTCAGGCAAGCTCTCGCCTCCTCAGTGCGACTGCGATACCTCGCCTCAGGCTTCTTGAGCGGTGCTGAAAGGTCAGCAGGGGGTCGGCGCGTTCCCGGAGTAGCAAGGCCCGCCCGCGAGGCAGGAAGAGTGTCCTCTCCGAAGGAGATTCTCCTCCTCGCGGCAGCAGACGAATCTCCCGCTTTCTCCGGCGATCGCGTTGAGCCACTAGAGCCTTGGGCCCTCACGGTGCTTGATGGGGTGCAAAACATTATAAATTTGGGAGCAGGTATTAACAGAACAGACCCCTGTAAAGAGGAGGACGGAACTGCAATATCCGCTCGAGAGGAAAGGCTGAGAGGAACACTGGTACTTAATGTGACCCTGTAAAGGGGGGAACACAGTAAGTAAAAATTTATAAAATCAATTACAATATACCTAAAAACAAACAAGTCCAACAATTATAGTCGACCTCACAAGTACGACTGTCACAATAAATGACTAAATAATATAATAATAATAAGTATCTAAAACATAAAAATTAAAAATTCCGTAAAAACAAATTATTTACACTTAGTCAGTGTGGTACAAAACGAGCTGTCCCTACAAAAACACTACTAACAGGCCTAAAATATACTACAGAAACTAAATATGAAAGAATATTTTTTGCCGAAAACCCCACGTCTACCTTCCTATAGACCAGAGGGCGGGTGGGTGGGCAAAATTTATTCGAGCTAGGGGTGCGTGCGAGGTGTCCAGAGACGCGTCTCCGCGCGGGCTATCGAACTGCGTTATCAAAAAGGGTAGGTGCCTAAGAAAAAATTTGAGTTTTAGTCGAAATATTAGTTTTTTAAAGAAAAAATTTGGAATTTCTCCCCACAACCTGGAGACCGGGACACGGGACGCGGACCGGAAATCAGGGATGAAGGGTGAGTGCTATTTGAACTATAAACTGAAGCTAATTTTGTAAAAGAATTTTGAAAAACAATTAATTTTCAGGATTTACTTTGGAAATCGAAGTATTTTTGAGTATTTCGCAGGGAACAGGTCCAGACGCGCGTGCAGGTGCGTGCGATATCGTCAGAACGTAGGCGGAGGCCTAGTTTTGTCTAAAAATGCTGAAAACAGCTTCAAAATCGCGTGTCTGGAAGCGAAGATATCAACGTTTTTGTTTTTGAGCCGCTCCCCTAGGTAGATTTTGGTATTAGCAGCGATGTATGGAAAAATACTTCTTTTAAAAAATTTGTATGTGTTTTTCGGGATCGGTTAGGTTAGGTTTTTTTTTTTTTTTTTTTTTTTTTTTTTTTTTTTTTTTTTTTTTTTTGGCAGGAGTGGGAAATCCCCGCGGACACCTCGACTATCCCACAGGAATTTCTCTTGTGAGACAGTCGAGGTAGTGCCGGACTCGAACCGGCTAAAACCACACTCCTGCCCCGCCAGTGTCCCTCTGACATTGTCAAAGCCCTTTCTAGCGAGTTTTTTGGCTTGTTTTGCGACTTATTGATAGGAGGCCGAGAAGACCACGCTCTATATTTTAGTTTTAATCTGCAATTTAATTACTATATATCTAAACTTTAGTTTTTGAATACTTCGTCTTATTTTACTACATTATTTACGTTATTCTTACTTTACGCTGCTACCAAAAAATTTTACTACCTTCTAAATGTGTAAACTATGTAAACCCCTCTTAATTTATGTTCTTTATCTCTTTCCTTTTACTATTTTACCCCTGTTTATATATCACCAACCCAATTTTTAATGCCTTTACCAATTCAATTCCGCTCATACGGTTCTGCTTCTTAAATTAAATTTTGTGTAGATACTTTTTATTAATTTCGTTTTTATAATATCTAAAGTATATAATTATTATATAATTGGATATTATATGAGGCCTTAATAGAAACGGTGTTTACCAATGAAAGTTACTAATGACTTTTTGAAACGACGGCAGAATTCGTCGCCCAGTCTGACACAACTTGACGATTCCACTAGAGCTGACTCACTGTTAAGCATAATTCCAGCCACTTTCTTATGAAAGTGACTCCAATTACCGTTTTCCATTAAGCCAACCCTAGAGGTTCGCTCAATGCGTTTGCAATCTTGTTGTGTCAAACCGGTCATCACTGTGTACGCGGAAGTGGGCGCATCGACAACTTTAGCAATATGCTATTGATGCTCTAGCGAATGCGTCCCACTTCCTACGTATCGGGCATAAATCACTGAACGCATTGTGCGAGTGTTCCCCCAGCTTGGCTTTGGTGCAGTTAACGCACACCACTGCTTCGCCTCTGTGCTTGTCTGGGCAGTCCACCCTAAGATGTGGACCACCACAGTGGCTGCACAGGTCGGCCGGCTCCGTACATAGGCGCTTGCCATGGCCGTACGATAAGCAGCGGGTGCACTGCACCAGAGGCGTCTGATCCTCGACGCGCACTCTCTGGAGGTCAATACGGAGCTTGCCTCCTTCGAGTGCCCTCCTCCAGATTACTGGGGTGACACTCAGCACAATGCTGCTCACGTGTGGGTTACGTGATTTTTTGCGGAACTTTATACAGACTTTCTGTTCCTCGTCACCGAGGCCGTGAAAGATCTCCTGGTTCTGGTTCCTAAGGGCTCTAAGCACTTCTTCGTCGCTGTGTACTAAAAGCACGTCCCTAAGGACCAGAAGCGGGTTTCGATTTTTCACTTCCTCGACGACGAGGTTCTCCCCGGCCTTTTCCAATCGCGCTTTTAATTTTCGTCTCTCCTCCGTCGTTGCGCACCCCATGATGACCTTCTGGTCCTTGGCCTTTCGGACTCTCTCGACGCGCACCCAGCCCTCCTTCGCGTCCACTGCTTTCCTCACTCTTTCGAGGATTTCGTCCCCCGTGTCCCTCTCCTGAGTTGAGGAGACAACCACCGAGTGCAGCGTCGTTCGTTCCAGAGCCTGAGCCCCGGTATGGCTCTTACTGACGGCCGCTACACTCGCGTAAGTTGTCCCCTCCACCCCTTCCCCGCTGGCCAGACTGTCTCGAAGTTGGTCGAGTTTCTCGGAGTTTTCTCTTAACTCCGAGATGTGCTCCTTCAAACTGTTTAGGAGTTCAGTCTGGCCAGCAAGAACTTCGACAGAAATGGGATGGGCACTACGGTCAGCAGTGGACGCGGGTTCTGGTACAGCAATGGGTGCGGCCGCGGCCGGCTTGTCTCGCTCGGACTCTTTGACCAGCTCGTAAAGCCTGTTTATGGCATCGAGCACCGCAGTCTTAATCTCGGCCTTGAGGTTGCGAGAGTTGCCCAAATTTACCTTAGCCTTGTTCAGGCAAGCTCTCGCCTCCTCAGTGCGACTGCGATACCTCGCCTCAGGCTTCTTGAGCGGTGCTGAAAGGTCAGCAGGGGGTCGGCGCGTTCCCGGAGTAGCAAGGCCCGCCCGCGAGGCAGGAAGAGTGTCCTCTCCGAAGGAGATTCTCCTCCTCGCGGCAGCAGACGAATCTCCCGCTTTCTCCGGCGATCGCGTCGAGCCACTAGAGCCTTGGGCCCTCACGGTGCTTGATGGGGTGCAAAACATTATAAATTTGGGAGCAGGTATTAACAGAACAGACCCCTGTAAAGAGGAGGACGGAACTGCAATATCCGCTCGAGAGGAAAGGCTGAGAGGAACACTGGTACTTAATGTGACCCTGTAAAGGGGGGAACACAGTAAGTAAAAATTTATAAAATCAATTACAATATACCTAAAAACAAACAAGTCCAACAATTATAGTCGACCTCACAAGTACGACTGTCACAATAAATGACTAAATAATATAATAATAATAAGTATCTAAAACATAAAAATTAAAAATTCCGTAAAAACAAATTATTTACACTTAGTCAGTGTGGTACAAAACGAGCTGTCCCTACAAAAACACTACTAACAGGCCTAAAATATACTACAGAAACTAAATATGAAAGAATATTTTTTGCCGAAAACCCCACGTCTACCTTCCTATAGACCAGAGGGCGGGTGGGTGGGCAAAATTTATTCGAGCTAGGGGTGCGTGCGAGGTGTCCAGAGACGCGTCTCCGCGCGGGCTATCGAACTGCGTTATCAAAAAGGGTAGGTGCCTAAGAAAAAATTTGAGTTTTAGTCGAAATATTAGTTTTTTAAAGAAAAAATTTGGAATTTCTCCCCACAACCTGGAGACCGGGACACGGGACGCGGACCGGAAATCAGGGATGAAGGGTGAGTGCTATTTGAACTATAAACTGAAGCTAATTTTGTAAAAGAATTTTGAAAAACAATTAATTTTCAGGATTTACTTTGGAAATCGAAGTATTTTTGAGTATTTCGCAGGGAACAGGTCCAGACGCGCGTGCAGGTGCGTGCGATATCGTCAGAACGTAGGCGGAGGCCTAGTTTTGTCTAAAAATGCTGAAAACAGCTTCAAAATCGCGTGTCTGGAAGCGAAGATATCAACGTTTTTGTTTTTGAGCCGCTCCCCTAGGTAGATTTTGGTATTAGCAGCGATGTATGGAAAAATACTTCTTTTAAAAAATTTGTATGTGTTTTTCGGGATCGGTTAGGTTAGGTTTTTTTTTTTTTTTTTTTTTTTTTTTTTTTTTTTTTTTTTTTTGTTTTGGCAGGAGTGGGAAATCCCCGCGGACACCTCGACTATCCCACAGGAATTTCTCTTGTGAGACAGTCGAGGTAGTGCCGGACTCGAACCGGCTAAAACCACACTCCTGCCCCGCCAGTGTCCCTCTGACATTGTCAAAGCCCTTTCTAGCGAGTTTTTTGGCTTGTTTTGCGACTTATTGATAGGAGGCCGAGAAGACCACGCTCTATATTTTAGTTTTAATCTGCAATTTAATTACTATATATCTAAACTTTAGTTTTTGAATACTTCGTCTTATTTTACTACATTATTTACGTTATTCTTACTTTACGCTGCTACCAAAAAATTTTACTACCTTCTAAATGTGTAAACTATGTAAACCCCTCTTAATTTATGTTCTTTATCTCTTTCCTTTTACTATTTTACCCCTGTTTATATATCACCAACCCAATTTTTAATGCCTTTACCAATTCAATTCCGCTCATACGGTTCTGCTTCTTAAATTAAATTTTGTGTAGATACTTTTTATTAATTTCGTTTTTATAATATCTAAAGTATATAATTATTATATAATTGGATATTATATGAGGCCTTAATAGAAACGGTGTTTACCAATGAAAGTTACTAATGACTTTTTGAAACGACGGCAGAATTCGTCGCCCAGTCTGACACAACTTGACGATTCCACTAGAGCTGACTCACTGTTAAGCATAATTCCAGCCACTTTCTTATGAAAGTGACTCCAATTACCGTTTTCCATTAAGCCAACCCTAGAGGTTCGCTCAATGCGTTTGCAATCTTGTTGTGTCAAACCGGTCATCACTGTGTACGCGGAAGTGGGCGCATCGACAACTTTAGCAATATGCTATTGATGCTCTAGCGAATGCGTCCCACTTCCTACGTATCGGGCATAAATCACTGAACGCATTGTGCGAGTGTTCCCCCAGCTTGGCTTTGGTGCAGTTAACGCACACCACTGCTTCGCCTCTGTGCTTGTCTGGGCAGTCCACCCTAAGATGTGGACCACCACAGTGGCTGCACAGGTCGGCCGGCTCCGTACATAGGCGCTTGCCATGGCCGTACGATAAGCAGCGGGTGCACTGCACCAGAGGCGTCTGATCCTCGACGCGCACTCTCTGGAGGTCAATACGGAGCTTGCCTCCTTCGAGTGCCCTCCTCCAGATTACTGGGGTGACACTCAGCACAATGCTGCTCACGTGTGGGTTACGTGATTTTTTGCGGAACTTTATACAGACTTTCTGTTCCTCGTCACCGAGGCCGTGAAAGATCTCCTGGTTCTGGTTCCTAAGGGCTCTAAGCACTTCTTCGTCGCTGTGTACTAAAAGCACGTCCCTAAGGACCAGAAGCGGGTTTCGATTTTTCACTTCCTCGACGACGAGGTTCTCCCCGGCCTTTTCCAATCGCGCTTTTAATTTTCGTCTCTCCTCCGTCGTTGCGCACCCCATGATGACCTTCTGGTCCTTGGCCTTTCGGACTCTCTCGACGCGCACCCAGCCCTCCTTCGCGTCCACTGCTTTCCTCACTCTTTCGAGGATTTCGTCCCCCGTGTCCCTCTCCTGAGTTGAGGAGACAACCACCGAGTGCAGCGTCGTTCGTTCCAGAGCCTGAGCCCCGGTATGGCTCTTACTGACGGCCGCTACACTCGCGTAAGTTGTCCCCTCCACCCCTTCCCCGCTGGCCAGACTGTCTCGAAGTTGGTCGAGTTTCTCGGAGTTTTCTCTTAACTCCGAGATGTGCTCCTTCAAACTGTTTAGGAGTTCAGTCTGGCCAGCAAGAACTTCGACAGAAATGGGATGGGCACTACGGTCAGCAGTGGACGCGGGTTCTGGTACAGCAATGGGTGCGGCCGCGGCCGGCTTGTCTCGCTCGGACTCTTTGACCAGCTCGTAAAGCCTGTTTATGGCATCGAGCACCGCAGTCTTAATCTCGGCCTTGAGGTTGCGAGAGTTGCCCAAATTTACCTTAGCCTTGTTCAGGCAAGCTCTCGCCTCCTCAGTGCGACTGCGATACCTCGCCTCAGGCTTCTTGAGCGGTGCTGAAAGGTCAGCAGGGGGTCGGCGCGTTCCCGGAGTAGCAAGGCCCGCCCGCGAGGCAGGAAGAGTGTCCTCTCCGAAGGAGATTCTCCTCCTCGCGGCAGCAGACGAATCTCCCGCTTTCTCCGGCGATCGCGTCGAGCCACTAGAGCCTTGGGCCCTCACGGTGCTTGATGGGGTGCAAAACATTATAAATTTGGGAGCAGGTATTAACAGAACAGACCCCTGTAAAGAGGAGGACGGAACTGCAATATCCGCTCGAGAGGAAAGGCTGAGAGGAACACTGGTACTTAATGTGACCCTGTAAAGGGGGGAACACAGTAAGTAAAAATTTATAAAATCAATTACAATATACCTAAAAACAAACAAGTCCAACAATTATAGTCGACCTCACAAGTACGACTGTCACAATAAATGACTAAATAATATAATAATAATAAGTATCTAAAACATAAAAATTAAAAATTCCGTAAAAACAAATTATTTACACTTAGTCAGTGTGGTACAAAACGAGCTGTCCCTACAAAAACACTACTAACAGGCCTAAAATATACTACAGAAACTAAATATGAAAGAATATTTTTTGCCGAAAACCCCACGTCTACCTTCCTATAGACCAGAGGGCGGGTGGGTGGGCAAAATTTATTCGAGCTAGGGGTGCGTGCGAGGTGTCCAGAGACGCGTCTCCGCGCGGGCTATCGAACTGCGTTATCAAAAAGGGTAGGTGCCTAAGAAAAAATTTGAGTTTTAGTCGAAATATTAGTTTTTTAAAGAAAAAATTTGGAATTTCTCCCCACAACCTGGAGACCGGGACACGGGACGCGGACCGGAAATCAGGGATGAAGGGTGAGTGCTATTTGAACTATAAACTGAAGCTAATTTTGTAAAAGAATTTTGAAAAACAATTAATTTTCAGGATTTACTTTGGAAATCGAAGTATTTTTGAGTATTTCGCAGGGAACAGGTCCAGACGCGCGTGCAGGTGCGTGCGATATCGTCAGAACGTAGGCGGAGGCCTAGTTTTGTCTAAAAATGCTGAAAACAGCTTCAAAATCGCGTGTCTGGAAGCGAAGATATCAACGTTTTTGTTTTTGAGCCGCTCCCCTAGGTAGATTTTGGTATTAGCAGCGATGTATGGAAAAATACTTCTTTTAAAAAATTTGTATGTGTTTTTCGGGATCGGTTAGGTTAGGTTTTTTTTTTTTTTTTTTTTTTTTTTTTTTTTTTTTTTTTTTTTGTTTTGGCAGGAGTGGGAAATCCCCGCGGACACCTCGACTATCCCACAGGAATTTCTCTTGTGAGACAGTCGAGGTAGTGCCGGACTCGAACCGGCTAAAACCACACTCCTGCCCCGCCAGTGTCCCTCTGACATTGTCAAAGCCCTTTCTAGCGAGTTTTTTGGCTTGTTTTGCGACTTATTGATAGGAGGCCGAGAAGACCACGCTCTATATTTTAGTTTTAATCTGCAATTTAATTACTATATATCTAAACTTTAGTTTTTGAATACTTCGTCTTATTTTACTACATTATTTACGTTATTCTTACTTTACGCTGCTACCAAAAAATTTTACTACCTTCTAAATGTGTAAACTATGTAAACCCCTCTTAATTTATGTTCTTTATCTCTTTCCTTTTACTATTTTACCCCTGTTTATATATCACCAACCCAATTTTTAATGCCTTTACCAATTCAATTCCGCTCATACGGTTCTGCTTCTTAAATTAAATTTTGTGTAGATACTTTTTATTAATTTCGTTTTTATAATATCTAAAGTATATAATTATTATATAATTGGATATTATATGAGGCCTTAATAGAAACGGTGTTTACCAATGAAAGTTACTAATGACTTTTTGAAACGACGGCAGAATTCGTCGCCCAGTCTGACACAACTTGACGATTCCACTAGAGCTGACTCACTGTTAAGCATAATTCCAGCCACTTTCTTATGAAAGTGACTCCAATTACCGTTTTCCATTAAGCCAACCCTAGAGGTTCGCTCAATGCGTTTGCAATCTTGTTGTGTCAAACCGGTCATCACTGTGTACGCGGAAGTGGGCGCATCGACAACTTTAGCAATATGCTATTGATGCTCTAGCGAATGCGTCCCACTTCCTACGTATCGGGCATAAATCACTGAACGCATTGTGCGAGTGTTCCCCCAGCTTGGCTTTGGTGCAGTTAACGCACACCACTGCTTCGCCTCTGTGCTTGTCTGGGCAGTCCACCCTAAGATGTGGACCACCACAGTGGCTGCACAGGTCGGCCGGCTCCGTACATAGGCGCTTGCCATGGCCGTACGATAAGCAGCGGGTGCACTGCACCAGAGGCGTCTGATCCTCGACGCGCACTCTCTGGAGGTCAATACGGAGCTTGCCTCCTTCGAGTGCCCTCCTCCAGATTACTGGGGTGACACTCAGCACAATGCTGCTCACGTGTGGGTTACGTGATTTTTTGCGGAACTTTATACAGACTTTCTGTTCCTCGTCACCGAGGCCGTGAAAGATCTCCTGGTTCTGGTTCCTAAGGGCTCTAAGCACTTCTTCGTCGCTGTGTACTAAAAGCACGTCCCTAAGGACCAGAAGCGGGTTTCGATTTTTCACTTCCTCGACGACGAGGTTCTCCCCGGCCTTTTCCAATCGCGCTTTTAATTTTCGTCTCTCCTCCGTCGTTGCGCACCCCATGATGACCTTCTGGTCCTTGGCCTTTCGGACTCTCTCGACGCGCACCCAGCCCTCCTTCGCGTCCACTGCTTTCCTCACTCTTTCGAGGATTTCGTCCCCCGTGTCCCTCTCCTGAGTTGAGGAGACAACCACCGAGTGCAGCGTCGTTCGTTCCAGAGCCTGAGCCCCGGTATGGCTCTTACTGACGGCCGCTACACTCGCGTAAGTTGTCCCCTCCACCCCTTCCCCGCTGGCCAGACTGTCTCGAAGTTGGTCGAGTTTCTCGGAGTTTTCTCTTAACTCCGAGATGTGCTCCTTCAAACTGTTTAGGAGTTCAGTCTGGCCAGCAAGAACTTCGACAGAAATGGGATGGGCACTACGGTCAGCAGTGGACGCGGGTTCTGGTACAGCAATGGGTGCGGCCGCGGCCGGCTTGTCTCGCTCGGACTCTTTGACCAGCTCGTAAAGCCTGTTTATGGCATCGAGCACCGCAGTCTTAATCTCGGCCTTGAGGTTGCGAGAGTTGCCCAAATTTACCTTAGCCTTGTTCAGGCAAGCTCTCGCCTCCTCAGTGCGACTGCGATACCTCGCCTCAGGCTTCTTGAGCGGTGCTGAAAGGTCAGCAGGGGGTCGGCGCGTTCCCGGAGTAGCAAGGCCCGCCCGCGAGGCAGGAAGAGTGTCCTCTCCGAAGGAGATTCTCCTCCTCGCGGCAGCAGACGAATCTCCCGCTTTCTCCGGCGATCGCGTTGAGCCACTAGAGCCTTGGGCCCTCACGGTGCTTGATGGGGTGCAAAACATTATAAATTTGGGAGCAGGTATTAACAGAACAGACCCCTGTAAAGAGGAGGACGGAACTGCAATATCCGCTCGAGAGGAAAGGCTGAGAGGAACACTGGTACTTAATGTGACCCTGTAAAGGGGGGAACACAGTAAGTAAAAATTTATAAAATCAATTACAATATACCTAAAAACAAACAAGTCCAACAATTATAGTCGACCTCACAAGTACGACTGTCACAATAAATGACTAAATAATATAATAATAATAAGTATCTAAAACATAAAAATTAAAAATTCCGTAAAAACAAATTATTTACACTTAGTCAGTGTGGTACAAAACGAGCTGTCCCTACAAAAACACTACTAACAGGCCTAAAATATACTACAGAAACTAAATATGAAAGAATATTTTTTGCCGAAAACCCCACGTCTACCTTCCTATAGACCAGAGGGCGGGTGGGTGGGCAAAATTTATTCGAGCTAGGGGTGCGTGCGAGGTGTCCAGAGACGCGTCTCCGCGCGGGCTATCGAACTGCGTTATCAAAAAGGGTAGGTGCC
The DNA here is from genome assembly GCA_905147715.2 of Xestia xanthographa. Classification (NCBI taxonomy): domain Eukaryota; kingdom Metazoa; phylum Arthropoda; class Insecta; order Lepidoptera; family Noctuidae; genus Xestia; species Xestia xanthographa. The sequence continues at coordinate 27,718,343 of LR990664.1, forward strand.
TAAGAAAAAATTTGAGTTTTAGTCGAAATATTAGTTTTTTAAAGAAAAAATTTGGAATTTCTCCCCACAACCTGGAGACCGGGACACGGGACGCGGACCGGAAATCAGGGATGAAGGGTGAGTGCTATTTGAACTATAAACTGAAGCTAATTTTGTAAAAGAATTTTGAAAAACAATTAATTTTCAGGATTTACTTTGGAAATCGAAGTATTTTTGAGTATTTCGCAGGGAACAGGTCCAGACGCGCGTGCAGGTGCGTGCGATATCGTCAGAACGTAGGCGGAGGCCTAGTTTTGTCTAAAAATGCTGAAAACAGCTTCAAAATCGCGTGTCTGGAAGCGAAGATATCAACGTTTTTGTTTTTGAGCCGCTCCCCTAGGTAGATTTTGGTATTAGCAGCGATGTATGGAAAAATACTTCTTTTAAAAAATTTGTATGTGTTTTTCGGGATCGGTTAGGTTAGGTTTTTTTTTTTTTTTTTTTTTTTTTTTTTTTTTTTTTTTTTTTGTTTTGGCAGGAGTGGGAAATCCCCGCGGACACCTCGACTATCCCACAGGAATTTCTCTTGTGAGACAGTCGAGGTAGTGCCGGACTCGAACCGGCTAAAACCACACTCCTGCCCCGCCAGTGTCCCTCTGACATTGTCAAAGCCCTTTCTAGCGAGTTTTTTGGCTTGTTTTGCGACTTATTGATAGGAGGCCGAGAAGACCACGCTCTATATTTTAGTTTTAATCTGCAATTTAATTACTATATATCTAAACTTTAGTTTTTGAATACTTCGTCTTATTTTACTACATTATTTACGTTATTCTTACTTTACGCTGCTACCAAAAAATTTTACTACCTTCTAAATGTGTAAACTATGTAAACCCCTCTTAATTTATGTTCTTTATCTCTTTCCTTTTACTATTTTACCCCTGTTTATATATCACCAACCCAATTTTTAATGCCTTTACCAATTCAATTCCGCTCATACGGTTCTGCTTCTTAAATTAAATTTTGTGTAGATACTTTTTATTAATTTCGTTTTTATAATATCTAAAGTATATAATTATTATATAATTGGATATTATATGAGGCCTTAATAGAAACGGTGTTTACCAATGAAAGTTACTAATGACTTTTTGAAACGACGGCAGAATTCGTCGCCCAGTCTGACACAACTTGACGATTCCACTAGAGCTGACTCACTGTTAAGCATAATTCCAGCCACTTTCTTATGAAAGTGACTCCAATTACCGTTTTCCATTAAGCCAACCCTAGAGGTTCGCTCAATGCGTTTGCAATCTTGTTGTGTCAAACCGGTCATCACTGTGTACGCGGAAGTGGGCGCATCGACAACTTTAGCAATATGCTATTGATGCTCTAGCGAATGCGTCCCACTTCCTACGTATCGGGCATAAATCACTGAACGCATTGTGCGAGTGTTCCCCCAGCTTGGCTTTGGTGCAGTTAACGCACACCACTGCTTCGCCTCTGTGCTTGTCTGGGCAGTCCACCCTAAGATGTGGACCACCACAGTGGCTGCACAGGTCGGCCGGCTCCGTACATAGGCGCTTGCCATGGCCGTACGATAAGCAGCGGGTGCACTGCACCAGAGGCGTCTGATCCTCGACGCGCACTCTCTGGAGGTCAATACGGAGCTTGCCTCCTTCGAGTGCCCTCCTCCAGATTACTGGGGTGACACTCAGCACAATGCTGCTCACGTGTGGGTTACGTGATTTTTTGCGGAACTTTATACAGACTTTCTGTTCCTCGTCACCGAGGCCGTGAAAGATCTCCTGGTTCTGGTTCCTAAGGGCTCTAAGCACTTCTTCGTCGCTGTGTACTAAAAGCACGTCCCTAAGGACCAGAAGCGGGTTTCGATTTTTCACTTCCTCGACGACGAGGTTCTCCCCGGCCTTTTCCAATCGCGCTTTTAATTTTCGTCTCTCCTCCGTCGTTGCGCACCCCATGATGACCTTCTGGTCCTTGGCCTTTCGGACTCTCTCGACGCGCACCCAGCCCTCCTTCGCGTCCACTGCTTTCCTCACTCTTTCGAGGATTTCGTCCCCCGTGTCCCTCTCCTGAGTTGAGGAGACAACCACCGAGTGCAGCGTCGTTCGTTCCAGAGCCTGAGCCCCGGTATGGCTCTTACTGACGGCCGCTACACTCGCGTAAGTTGTCCCCTCCACCCCTTCCCCGCTGGCCAGACTGTCTCGAAGTTGGTCGAGTTTCTCGGAGTTTTCTCTTAACTCCGAGATGTGCTCCTTCAAACTGTTTAGGAGTTCAGTCTGGCCAGCAAGAACTTCGACAGAAATGGGATGGGCACTACGGTCAGCAGTGGACGCGGGTTCTGGTACAGCAATGGGTGCGGCCGCGGCCGGCTTGTCTCGCTCGGACTCTTTGACCAGCTCGTAAAGCCTGTTTATGGCATCGAGCACCGCAGTCTTAATCTCGGCCTTGAGGTTGCGAGAGTTGCCCAAATTTACCTTAGCCTTGTTCAGGCAAGCTCTCGCCTCCTCAGTGCGACTGCGATACCTCGCCTCAGGCTTCTTGAGCGGTGCTGAAAGGTCAGCAGGGGGTCGGCGCGTTCCCGGAGTAGCAAGGCCCGCCCGCGAGGCAGGAAGAGTGTCCTCTCCGAAGGAGATTCTCCTCCTCGCGGCAGCAGACGAATCTCCCGCTTTCTCCGGCGATCGCGTTGAGCCACTAGAGCCTTGGGCCCTCACGGTGCTTGATGGGGTGCAAAACATTATAAATTTGGGAGCAGGTATTAACAGAACAGACCCCTGTAAAGAGGAGGACGGAACTGCAATATCCGCTCGAGAGGAAAGGCTGAGAGGAACACTGGTACTTAATGTGACCCTGTA